>PVJA010002109.1:0-42785 GCA_004027025.1 Myocastor coypus
CTCCTCTCTCCTCCCCTCCCCTCCCCTTCCCTCCTCTGCCCTCCCCATCCCTCTTTCCCCTCCCCTCCCTTCCCCTGCTCTCTCATTTCCCTTCCCTTCCCTTCCATTTTCTTGCTTTCCTTTTATCTTTCTTTCTTCTCCCTGTATTTTGTACTTTCCACTGTTGAATAGTAAAAGTTTTTACTGGTCATTTAGAGGAGAAAAGGTTTTATCTTCAGAGTTTTTGTAACAGGAATATATATATATATATATATATATATATATATATATATAATTGTTGAAACCACATCCCAGCACTTGGGAAGCTGAAGCAGGAGGATCGCTGAGAGTTTGGAGACCAGCCTGGGCTACAAAAGTGAGTTGAAGGCCAGCCTGATCTGCATAGTGAGACCCTGTCTCAAAAAGACAAAAAAAGGGAGTAAAAGAAAATCAAACATAAATATCAGTAACTGCAGGACCTCTTGGGGAGCAGCTTCTGCAGAATGACCAAGGACAAGTAGGGTTCTCACTCAGATTAGAGCTCAAGCCCTGGCAGAGAATTGTGCACTCAGTGCTACGGTCAAAAGTTCTGTGAGAGGGGCTGGGGAGATAGCTCAGTAGAATAAGTGCTTGCCTGGCAAGCACAAGGGCCTGTGTTCAATCCCAGGTTCTGGAGAAAGGAAATTCTGTGAGAATTTGTTTTTCTGCAGAAAAAAAAAAAAAAAAACAGTATTCGGAACTTGTATGAACATGTGTGTATGCCTGTCTGGGAGATGTAAAAAGATGAGAGCAACTGGAAAATAATTAAATATATTTCTTCTTACATGTCAGAAGCTATAAAGAGCCTAACCCAGGAGGGTTTGCAAAATATGACTCTAGATCCATGTGGAAGTTCTGAAACTCTTGACAATGAGAGCAGAACTTTGGCAGCAGACCCCAGAGCAGGAAGCAGGAGGAACGGGGAAATGCCCCTCCATGGCTTGCGATCTCTTTCATGTGTTTTAAAATATACCTAGACAGGGGAAGCTGTCAAGTTTCTGACATGTTCCCCCATGCAGGTTTCCTTTTTAGTTAAAGGAACAACTGAGTGGAGGAGGGACAGAAAGAATTTCAGATGAAAATGCTAAGATGATCCCCAAACCAGGGAGAATAAAGCCAGCGCCCAGAATATAAAACGGGGAGAACACCCGCAAGCCAGCCAGCCTAGCCTTCCAAATGGAGATTTAAGTCTAGATTTTCTCTCCCTCCCTCTCCCTCTCTCTCCTTCCCCCCACTCTCTCCCTGTCTACCCATTTCTCTCCCAGAAGAAAAGCCAAGGAGAAAAGGAAAGAGGGAGAAAGCAAGATCCCCGGAGGACAAAGGGGCTTGGTGACTTCCACTGGACCCAGATTAAGGTCCCCTCTTTAATCCACCTCACTCCATCTTATAGTCAGGCCTATCAGAGCCCTAATAATTTGTCAAACTACCTAAAACCCCCCTAATTTTGTTTGACACGCTCTGTCTGACTTATGTAATTGTTTTCTACTTTTCTCTGGTAAAACCCTTCTCTCTTTCACCCCTTGCTCTATGAGAGCATTTCCACTTGCCTCATCCTACCTAGGAGTGACCTCTCGTGTGAGCCACAGGTGTCTGGGCTTCCCTCTGTCATGACCCTAGTTACCTTCCTTTCTTCAGGAGCTAACAGACAGCTGAGAGAGAAAATCGAATTACAATCCACTGTTTGAATGCAGCATACGGGCCAACAGATAGCTCAAGGCACTAAAGCGCCTGCCTAGGCAAGCTTAGGCAAGTGCAGGGACCATGGTTCAATCCCCTGCACTTGGGCTTCTATCAGGACACTAATTACATTGAATTAATTAATTAATTAAAATGTATTTGCTTGTTACAGGGTCTCACTACACAGCTGGGACTCCAGGTGATCCTCTTGTTTTTAACCTGCCTAATGCTGGGATTACAAGAGTGTGCCACCATGGCCAGACTCTGGTTGGCTCAGTATGCCCTGTTGGTGAAGAAGGCATAGCATGTGTTGCAGGGCATTGAACCATGGCCCCTGCGCTTGCCTAAGCTTGCCTAGGCAGGCGCTTTAGTCCCCTGAGCTATCTGTCGGCCTGTATGCTGCATTTAAACAGTGGTGTCTGGTTCTATTTCCTCTCTCAGCTGTCTGTTGGCCCCTCAAGAGAGGAAGATGATTATTGATAGGAAGGTGATTATAGGTGCTTCTTCAGTGATGATCCCAGCACAGGACATACGGCAGATATTTCATAAGCATTTGCTGAAACTCCTGCAATGGCCCATGCAGCAGAAAGGTGAATAAGAGTTCAGAGGTGCTTGTGGTTGATGGACAAGACCCCAGACAAGGAATGGGGTGGGCTGAGTGGGAATAGAAGGGAGGTCTGTACAGTCTGGATTCCTGCATTTCTCTTGCAAACTCTGGGACATGCAATCAGGCAAGAGATAAGCTATACAAGAACTTTGGTATATAAACACTAAGTTTGCATTCCAGATTCTTTTAATTTCTTTCATAATGCAGCAAAATATTGTCTGCATATCTGAGCACATGTGTGAGTATTCTCCACAGTGTAAGCTCTATGAAGAACCATCATTGTCTTGATCCTCCTAGTTCTACTTTACTTGAAATATATTGATTGAATTGGTAAATAAACACATGACTAGTCAATGTTATGTGTTAATGTGGAGCTTTGGCAAGCAACACAATTTTTCTCACATATATTCACTCATGTATAATCTCTCCTTGCATGAATGTGAACTTCTATATGCATATGAAATATATATGTATATATAAAATATGTATGTATATATATATATGAAATATATGTGCATATGTATTTTATATATGGATATATATATACACATATATGTATATGTATATATATAGAATTCTTTTTTCTCACATTGTATAGTCAATCCCTGAGCAAGCTCTGAAAACTCTTCTTCTAAAGTGTACACAAAATTTCTCTCTAATTTTCTGTCTCTTTTGAGATAGGATCTCACTATGCACTTCAGTTTAGCCTGGCTTTGAGCTCCCTTTGTAGTATAGGCTGGCCTCAAACTTGCAACAATCCTTCTGCCTCAGCCTCCCAAGTGCTGGGTTTATGAAAGTGTGCATTGTCATTGTATTTATTTATTTTATTTATTTTTATTTTTTAGAGATGAATGTTTTTATTTTAAAAATGGACATCACATTTATTTATTTATTTATTTATTTATTTATTTATTTATTTATCTATGTATGCATGTATGTCTTTTTGAGACAGGGTCTCACTCTGCCATTCAGGTTGGCCTTGAGCTCACTTTTGTGGCCCAGGCTGGTCTCTAACTTGCACTAATCCTCCTGTATCACCCTCCCAAAGGCTGGAAATACAGGTGTGCACCACCACTCCCAGCTTACATTACTTTTAGCCTCTGGAAAATAATTCAGTTTCCAGTGTTTTACCTGTTTAGAAACAAACCCCTGCTAAAGTTCTTTTCGAGCCTCATATTTACACCTTAAATTTAAGCCACAAATGTTCAAGTGTCTATATAAGCCACTGCAAAAGTCACTGATTGCATATTCCACAAAGGTCTTTTCTTTTTATTTTCAAGATTTTAGGTTTGTTTAGCTGGATGTGGTGGCACATGCATGTACTCACAGCACCCAGGGGGCTGAGGCAGGAGGATCCCTGCAAGCCTGAGGCCAACCTGGGCTACAAAATGAATTCAAAGCCGGCATGAACTGCACAATGAAAACCTATTCGAAAAAAAAAATACCAAAAAGCAAACAAAAAAAAGCCCCAAAGATTTAAGATTTATTATAGATTATGTTTGGGCATGCACATCAATCATATACTGCAAAATACTTCCAAAGTTTTCTTGATCTTATACAAGCACTCTGCATTCAACGATCTCCCTCAGAAGAGCATTTAGAAACATTTTATGTTGTGGCTTCCAAGGCTACAGGAAAATGGGGCTCTGGCAACCGAGGTCTTCAGCATCCACACCACTGAGTGATGCCACTTCTCTGGTTTGAACTGCAGTTACTAGGTACCGTGTTTGATTCTGAAAAATTCTGTTTACATCTTCTCAGATTCTGCATCTGGCCAGATTCTTGGCATTGTGTTTACATGAAGTCCTTTTAGCCTATAAGCTGCCACAAAGTTTCCCGACTCATTTCCTTGTTTCCATTCTTTCCCCCACATAATCAGTTCAGTAAACATCAATAATATGTTGATATCGTAGAATTTATAGCATATCCTCACTTAACTGTATCAATTGATTAGTTAATTTTTTTTTTTTTTTTGTCTTTTTGAGACAGGGTCTCACTATGCAGTTCAGGCTGGCCTTGAGCTCACTTTTGTAGCCCAGGCTGGTCTCGAACTCACACTGATCCTCCTGCCTCAGCCTCCCGAGTGCTGGGATTACAGGCGTGCGCCACCACGCCCGGCTTGATTAGTTAATTTTAAGGAAAGATTCCCCTACTGGCTTGCCATTGCACTTGGGATGGAGTGCCATTTCTGCCCTTGCCTTGGGCATTTTTTCCTCTCTAAGTTTCTGCCAATACCTACCTTGTAGCCTCATCCTCCTCTATTCTTGTTACCCGAACACACTGGCCTTTCCTGTCATTCTAAACCACCATGCTGTTGCATTAGCTGCGGTTGTCATCTGAAATTTTCACATTGTTGCATTCAGATTTTGCCATATGTGGCAACTCTTTGGAGAGGCCTTGATCTGAAGTCATCACTATCTTTATCTTTGTCACATCAAATATTTTAATTATTTTCAGAGATTGGTTCATAGCCATGAATTTTTATTTATTGGTGCTCTCACAAGAACTAATTCCCCAAGTGAAAAGTATTTTCAACTTGATCAATGTGTAGGAAATTTCTAATAATTCACAAATACTTTTTGAATAAATACATGAATTCATGCATCACGGCATAATTGTGAAGACTATTTGAGATAATTGACATAAAGCTCAGTTTCTGGAACTTAAATAACAACCAATGAGTGGAGTTGTTTTAATCATGTATTACGTTGCTTTAAACAAAAAAAAATTCTGCACCTCTAAGTTTCTATTTCTGCATCAGTTTTATCAGACTCTTCATCAGGAATTTAAGAGAAGATCATCCAAACAAAACTAGTTGTTTCTTGTACCTATGTCCTTGGTAATGATTTTAAAGAATATTCTTTCACCCCCGGATGAAAGAAGTCAAGGAGCATAGGACAAAATGTTATAATCTCAGCTACAGGTAAGAGAAACCAAGAGAAACATTGACTCAAACAATGGTTTTTTCATGCATGAAGTCGGTATACAGACATCCCAGAGCTCATACCCAAGATCTACCATCTTCATATTCCTTAGGGCTTCTAATCTTAGCAGGCCACACACTGCCCATTGCCCACCTTCCGTGTGGACCATTTGCATGGCACTCTGTCCCCTGTCACCTTTCAGAAAGAGTTTGATACATACCTGTTCCCTACAGTGTGAATATCCTTCTCTTGGTCATTGAACATATTTCTACAGCGCCAAGGTGACTAACCTGATCCATTCTTCATTTGTCTCTGTAACTGTATGTTAGTAACACTAAGAAGCATAGGTAACAGTGTAGTTTCTGAAGGAGAGGTCATTCTTTGACCTCTCCTTTGTTTCCATTATAACACAAACAGACCTGTGCCACACATTCTGTGTAAAGAATATCCTATATCAGTTATTTTTGATTACCTGTGGCTGAGTTCTCTATGACTGTTAGGCTACTCAGGCTAGGTTAGTCTCATCTTTAGTAAAAGCAAAGTCTAAAATTCTAATAGATTAACACACAAATGCAAACATCTTCATTCAAAGTCCATTGCAGGTTAGGTAGTACATGGAGAAGTCTCTTCCAAGTTGTCTTTGAGATCCAGTCTATTTCCTTGTGACCATCTCAATGGATACATTCTAGGTTGTCAGAGTAAACAAAGACAGGTGTAGGATTTTAATACCTCAGCTTAGAAGGGACACACACCACAATAATGCTAATTTATTGGGCAGTATTAGTCACTACTTAAATTCAAAGAAGTAACAAATTTGGACTTTCATACTCTCAGGATGAAAAAAGGGAAGAGCCAAGCTTTATTTTCTAAAAAGCATTGATAATTTCAAGCACAGCAGTGCTTCCTGAACTAAGTACAGAAAATCCAAGTTTTTTTTCTTTTAGTAAGAAATAACAATGTGACATTTTCAAAAACATGTTAGAGTACATTGGCAATAATTGAAACAATGCATATTGTTGTCCTCGTAGTAGTTATACAGAACACAGGATGTAGACATGATCATTTTTCTAATATTGTTGGTACAAAATTTTCTTCTCATTGAACTAGCAGAAAGTAGTTATATACATAGCCCACCATACTATAATCGCATTGGATTATTTGCAGAACTGGCAATGTCAGAAGCAGTTGATTTAAGTCTTTTACAGCTCAGCATACTAATCTAGCTTTACGTTTCATGCCTCATGGTTAAACTTTTCTGCTGGGAGGTTAAGGGCAAGATAAAGCAAGACCTGAATAACAAAACATGGAACTTTTGTATCTCCCAAGGTCAGTCAAAGCCACTCAGGATTTACTTTGAAACCATGTACAGTGCTTTATAGAACTGTTTTTAGTGTCAGCTGTCTAGATGAGTCAGGGCCATTGCTTGACCAGTTTGCTCTCTGAGAAACCCTGAGCAAATGTATTCTCTCTCGGTGATCCTCCTTAGGCACACTATACATCATTAATCCCTTTCCTTTGTGGCTGCAAAAATCTTGAACAGAAAATTTGGGAAATCACTGAGTTATAGGGTGTTACAGCACAGGTTCTCTTATGTCTTGAGTCCTCACTGACATTGAAGGGCTAGGGACAAAATATTGGCAATCCTTAGCCCTTCTTTTTCTCTAATTTTTGGTCTGTAAAATTACATTCTTAACCCTCCAGGAGAGAAGCTTAGTGATACTATTACTTTATGATGTAGGTACTTGAGCTTAACATCACTGAATATGAAACATCTTGCACTTAACTTACAATTGGTATTTTCCATCAAACATCGATATTCTAATAAATCCCTATAGAATGTGATTAAAAACAGTTAGACATTTTCACACAGACATTAAGAAATCTAAGCATATACGAAGTTGTAGCCAATTAACCCTATGACATTTTTCCTAGTCTCTTACTCTCATTTAATACCCTGTTTGGTTTTCTTTTAAACGAATCATTTATTTCAGAAAGAGTATAGCAGAAACTGAAATTACATTAGAAGCAGCACAAATCTAAAAGAAAAGAATGACAGGCATTCCAAGCATAGTTTTAGAGTTAGCCACTGCTATCCTCAGTGTGCAAAGTATTTTGGTGGTTCTCAGGGCCATTGTTTCATTCATCCTGTGTATGGCATGGACTTTCTCCCTCCCTGTTCCCTGTCTTTTCTGTTTGTAGTCACTCTTTTGTTTAATGCTTAAGTCCTTGAATTCTGCTCAGCCATGTTATGCATTTCCATTTTTATTTCTACATTTGAGTTCTTACACTAGGGAGACTATATGATATTTACAGATGTAAGTCTGGTTTATTTCACTTATGAGTGTATGTTCAGGATACATTCACTTATATATGAAGTCTCTTAGTTTATCACTCTTTATAGCTGAGTAATATTCTATTGTATAAGAACACCATATCTTTTTCAACCATTCTTCAGGTGCCAGACATTTTGGTTGTTTCCAAGATTTGGATAACACAAATTGTGCTGCTATAAACATAGGTGCACATATATCACCATGATATGATTTTTCAGTTCTTCTGAGAAAATTCCCAGTAGGGGGATAGCTGGATTGAATGGGATTTCCACCTCTAGATTTTTAAGGAGTCTCCCTATCACTCTCCATAATATTTGCACCAGTCTGCATTCCCACCAGCAGTGGAGAAGGGTTCCTTTTTCCCCACAGCCTCTCCAACATTTGTTGTTGATTGATTTCTTTATGGTAGCTATTCTTTCTGGGGTGAGATAGTATCTGAGTGTTGTTTTGATTTGCATTTCACAGATGACTAGCAATGTGGAGCATTTCTTCATATATTTATAGACTTGTTGAATTTCTTTCTCTGAGAAGTGTGTGTTCATGTCAGATTCCCATTTCTGGTTTGGGTCTTTGAATTTTGGGACCCTAACGGATTTTAGTTCTTTATAAATTCTAGGTAGAAGACCTTTGTCTGAATATTTATTAGTTAAATTTATTTGAAATTAGTGGGTTGTCTTTTCACTCAGTTAGTAATTTCGTTTGATGTGCAAAAACTTCTCAGCTGGAGGAGGGCCCAGTTGTTGATTCTTTGAAGTGTTAAACATGCATTTAGATTTTTGTCCATGAACTCTTTGCCTACCTCTATGTCTTCAAGATTTCCTCCCACTTCCTCTTCCAGGAGATTTTGTGTTTCTCATTTAACATTTAGATCTTTAATCCATTTTGACTGTAGTTTTGACTGTAGTTTAGTATGGTGATAGACCCGGGTCAAGTTTCAGTTTTTGTCATTTTGAAAGCCAGGTTTTCCAGCACCGTTTTTTAAAGAGACTATCTTTCTTCCGGTAAACATGTTTGGCACCTTTGTCGAAAATAAGGTGGCTAAGTGTGTTTGTGTTTGCTTCTGCATCTTCTAATCTATTCCAGTGATCCTCAGTTCTATTTTTTCTGACAATACCACACTGATTTTGCCACAGTAGCTCTGTAGTATAACTTTAGGTCAGGAATTGTCATGTCTCCTACCTTATCTTTGTTGCCCAGTATTATCTTTGCAATTCCAGGTCTTTTTTATTTCCAAATAAATTTAGGAATGATTTCTCCAGGTCTGTGAGATATGTTGATGGTATTTTGATAGGGATTGTTTGAGAGGTCCTACTTGTACCTCTGCCAGTTGGTTTTTCAGTCAATCTGGGCTGCTGTGGGTAGGGCCTGAGTTCAGAAAATACTAGCTCTGAGATGCTAACAGAACAGCATTCTAAAATACTTGTAAAAGTGTACTGTATATGATGCCGCTAGAGTTTGCAAGGACCATGTCACATACCTTCAACCTTCCCAATTTCAGAACTGCTGCTAGGGACAGTTCCACAGTGCTTTGTCTGTGTCTATTATTCATGATGTGCCCTGTTATCTCTCTATTATGAACTCAAAAATGCAGAGGTTGACTACGTTTTAGGGCAATGCCTAAATCACAAGACGTCATGAGTAAATGTCTTGTTCTTTCTTTTCTTCAGTAGGACAGTTTTGCTATATACTCCTCTTAGATCTTTAAAGAGTCTCCAGCAGGAGAGAACTCTGGTTGCTTGTACAGAGCAGTCACTAGTTCATGATTGTACTTCAGCTTTCTCCTTATCCTGACTAGTTTTCCTATTTTTTTCTCCTTCTGTTTTATGAAATCTTTTTTTTTTTTTTTTGTCTTTTTGAGACAGGGTCTCACTATGTAGTTGAGGCTGGCCTTGAGCTCACTTTTGTAGCCCAGGCTGGTCTCGAACTCGCACCGATCCTCCTGCCTCCGCCTCCCAAGTGCTGGGATTACAGGCGTACGCCACCACGCCCGGCTTGTTTTATGAAATCTTTTAATAAAACACTTATATTCAAATTTTTGTTTTAGGGCCTCTTTCATGGGAAACAAAACAAAGGTATTTATGATAAAGTAAATTTGCAAAATACTGGGTTGTCTGTATTTGATTAACACGTTTTCTTTGTTACACATTTCAGAATTTTAACATACCAACAGCCATTACAACTCTTCATGGGAGAAATGTAGAAATTGAAAAGTCCTTAGATTGTAACTTAGAATTGTAGGTTGCAAATTTTTGTCCTAAAGTCAACTTTCCAAATTAGCAGTACAAAAAACGTATGTTAAGGGTGCCTGATCTAAATTTTAGTAAGTTTTCCAACTTTTTTTTCCACTTATGTATTTGGTCCAGGGTGTTACTGTGCAGCATAGTGATCCTCCTGCTTTTAACCTCCTCAGCACTGGGATTATAGGCATGCACCAATACACCCAAACTCTGTCCCTGGCTAAGTGCGCCCCAGGGGCAGGGCCAGTGTGACATTTGGAACAGGGGTCGAACCCTGGTCCCTGTACTTGCTAAAGCAGGTGCATAGTCCTCTGAGCTATCTTGCTGGCCCTACTTTTCTAACTTTTTTTAAATTCAGTTTTTTATATAAAGTCCCTTGTAGAAACAAAACAGAATTAAAATTTTAAAAAAAGGAGGGGAGGAAACTTTTAAAAAAGAAAAGGAAGAGGAGAGAATAAGAGGATTTCTTGCTTCTCCGACTTCTCTTCAGCTTCCTCTCCAGGGCCCTTGTTCTCCTCCTTCACAGAGAGAGCTTCTAGCATTTCAGCTACTTTTTACGCTTCCGCGTTATCATTTTTGCCCAGTCCTGCTTTCTTTTCTCTCTCTTCAATTTCTTTTCTGCATTCTTCAAACTTTGTTTTAAATTTTTGTGCATTCTCAGCATTTAGGAAGCGGATGGCAAGCAGCTCCGGCTTGGGATACTCATCAGCGAAGTCAGCATGGGTATTCCAGACCCAGGCACGGTCACTGCCAGCATTTGGCTTTAGCCCCATCATAGGTGTGATACAATCATTGGTGCAGATTTTCAGGGTCTTGTCCCTTCTCATGAGGAGGCGGATGGTCCCCTTATCCTTATGCTTCAGGAGCTTGACATCACCGGTGCCTCGTTCCTTCCATTCTGGACCATCATTCTCTGAAGCAAATCTGAACAACTTTGCTCACATTTTAGAAAGTTCCTCCTCATCTTCCTCTACTGTTTTAATTTCTTGCTCAGGAAGAGAAACTATTGGTTCAAACTGGGGGTCGTGGTTGGATTCGTCTGCGTTCTCAGTGGAGGTATCATGGTCCTCATGAGGATCCTTGGCAGCCGCCATGAGGGCGCGGCGGCAGCGCTCCGTGGTTGCTGACTCTTCGGCCTCTAGGGGGCTACTCCTTGCTCCTTTCCTTCGAGTCTGGAGCCGGCGCCTCCTGCCTGCTCTTCCCTCCGCCCTGCGACCCGAACCCCGACCACTGAACCCGGCCTTTCTAACTTTTTAATAAGAAAAAAATTAAAATTTCTTTATGATGCAGAAGAGTAGGTAGCGGAAGAGAGGGTTTTTTTTTTTTTTTTTTTAATGTATGACTTTATAAGCACTTTATTTTGTTCTTCCAAGAAGCAAGAATTGTTTACAATGGGGGTACCTAATCCAAAGGAAATATTTAGCAGTGGGTTCCAAGAGGGAACATTAACTGGCCATTAAGTGGCCAAACATTCTTGGAAAACTTCAAGAAACTTTCTTTGGAGGATGTGATCATGTTCTTTATTTGAAAAGAGCAAACTCTCACCCACTTCCCCCTCGTTACTGTGCCTGATAGTGAAATTGAAACCAGCAGGTAAACACGCCTCCTATACAGATTTCTGGAACGATCGCATGCGCTTGTTAATTGTACCCATCTGTGGAGACTGATTAGCATACTTAATCTTACCCTGTGATTACCCTGAGGAGGGACATGCTCTGAATTTTGCAGGTAGGTAAATTGTTGACTGACTGTCTCCAAGTGCCAAAGAAGCCCAGACCAGAGACAGTTTGGGACAAGGCCAGAGTCCTCTGTAATCACAGCACTTAGACTGATGGAATAGGGTAGAGAGAGAAGAGGCAGCTTGTGCAGTCAAATCTCAAAGGCTAGTATCCCTGGTAGTTTTCCCTCTCTTCTGTCTGATAGGACTTCTTTGAGGATCAGATCCGTGTCTTTATCATCTACAACCTTCTCATAACTTGGTGCAAGAATAGGCATCTGATTATTTTGCGTAGAACAAAGTGGGAAAGGCAAATGTAAGAGAAAACATGATGGAACTAGAGGACAAAATAAAGGTATTATATTTGAAAGTCAGGAGTAGATGGATGGTCGGGTATACCAGTGTAAAGGTAGAACATAATGATGTTTGCACTGGCCATGTGCTAGCGTCAGTGTTCTTTGCTGCATATATAGCATCTTGTTTAATTTTCAAAACAGCTAACTATAACCATTATTTTAAAACTCAATGGTGCATACAAACAACCACTCTTAGGTGTTTGTTGTGGCTTGTGTCTAGATTTCCCTCCAAAGCCTCAGGCAGTCATCGGTGGGGCTTTTTCAGAAGTGGATGGATCGGGAGTATGTGATGCTGGGATTGATTCATGGTGCAGTGCACCAAGGTTAAGGATGCGTGTGTGCCTGCCCAAAGTAGCCTGGATAATATATAAGAAAGAGAGCTGTGGTCATCACTTGCTTGCTTTGCTACTTTCTGCCCACCACGAACTGTTTTTCCTTTTTGATGTTTATCTGCCTTACCACCCTCTCCTGGATGCAGCTGACTGTAGACTAGAACCTCTGTAAACAGGGAGGAAAAGTAAACCTTTCCTCCTTAACTTTAGGCATGAGTTATTTTGTCTCACCAATGAGAAAAGTAACTAAGATATTGTCAAAAGAGCAACCGTAGGAGACAGGAATCTGCATCATAAGAATTGGCCTGTGTGATGGCTATAAAGCTGGTCCTAGAACCTGGCTTCCACATGCGTTCTCTCTGCAGAATGGACAAATGGATGAATTTTTTGAGAAAGTTATTCTAACGATCACTTTAGAAAGGTACAGACTTAGGGCTGGAGATCGCTCAGGGGTACAAGTGCCTGCCTGGTAAGTGCAAGTTCTGAGTTAGATCCCTGGTTCCAGAAAGAAAGAGAAAGAGAGAGAGAGAGAGAGAGAGAGAGAGAGAGAGAGAGAGAGAGAGAGAGAGAGAGAGAGAGAGAGAGAGAGAGAAAGAAAGGTACAGACTTAGGAAGAGAGTAAAAGTGTAGTTTATTGAAACTTGCACCATTGTTAATGAGAGCTCACATGTACACTGTATCTGCATACCTGCTCTCCCTGCTATATGATAACTTATGGGCAAGTCATAAAAGGTGGCAGTTCAGAGGTGTCCTCAATTTACGTGCTGTAGCTCTTTTTTTTTTTTTCAGCCTTTTTGAGACAGGGTCTCTTTATGCAGTTGAGGCTGGCCTTGAGCTCACTTTTGTAGCCGAGGCTGGTCTCGAACTCTCACCGATCCTCCTGCCTCAGCCTCCCAAGTGCTGGGATTACAGGCGTGCACCACCACACCCGGCTGAGCCACCACGCCCAGCTTGTAGCTCTTTACTTTCCTTCAGTCAATAGTTTAAACATTTATCCTAAGCCACGAGGTTATAATAAGGAACAAGCAGATAATTTTTCTTACATGCTATAATAGTTTCAGAACTTACACACTATAATAGACATGAAGAATATTCTCACAGGTGTAATTTTTGTTAAAAGTCCTTAAATATTGTTATCAGTGCTTGTTTGCAGTTTATAATTGTACTCATTCCAGGGAACTGGTACACGGACATAACACATCTTGGTTGTTTTTAGTTCTCCTCTTATCTCTCACTCTCTTCTATCTCATATTTTAGGATTCTGGCTGAAACAATACAGTCAGAATTAAATTAAACCCGGGGACATTGCACATATTTCTATATACATATGTAATGTATACATATGTGAATATATGCACATATGTTTTTTCAATATCGGCCTCACATTTAAGTTGTCAAGGCTCAACTCCAATCTGCAGCCCTCCTACCTCAGTTTCTCACAATGCTAAGACTGCAGGTGTGTGCCGTTACAGTGGTCCCTCATTCATCAAGGAAGTTACATTCCAGACACCCCTGCAGTAAGTGAAAATCAGAGAAGTGGTGACGTTATATTTATTTTAGTACTTATATATATTTTGAGGCTTTATACTCCACAATTTTAAAAACACTTCTAATGTTCTTAATGATTTTCTAGCCTCGTGAACCTACGTGATTTTAACCACATATGTATACTGTATGGTACTGCAAAATCCCCCGATATGATGAAAGATTGGTGATGAATAATTTAGATTAATATTTTTTGAAATTCCATGAAGTAGTAAGTCTACAGAAGTTGAATCACAAAATAGTGAGGGACAGCTGGACATATGGCATGGGCTTTAGCTTAATCTAATCTAATCCAATCTAATTTCTATTAGTACATGTTCACATGTTACAGAATGTTTACTTTCCTTGTGGTTTATATATCACCGTGTAAGAAAAGTTAAAATAGAAGCTCTGATACACTGGGAAATTATCTTGCTTAATCTGGCAGGTGAAGCGTGAATGTGAGTCAACCAAATGAATGGTACAGTGAAAAAGAAAAACAGGTAGAAAGATGGAGCAGAGGCTGGGGAGAGGAGGCCCGGAGCCTGCAGGGTTGAAAGCATGTGAGTGAGGCTGGAATCCCCTTAGCACAGTGTTTCCTTGGGTGCAGAGCAACGGGACAAGGTGCATCTTCAGCTAAGAAGTGGGATGTGCTTGACAGTACAGGGCTGGGTACAGGCAGCACTGTGGTGAGGCAGGTCTGTGTGTCCTTAGATACAAGGAGACAGTTACAACATTCCAAAGTCAGATCTTGCTGGAAACATAAAGAGGGTCTGGGAAGAGAGACTGAGGAATAAGCCTAGGATTAAAGTAAAAGTACTGGAGACCTGCTTTATTTGATGTCAGCTGTAAAATCAAGAAGATTCAAAGAGTCCTGTGGGATTAAACGAGTCTTTTGAAGGACATGTCCTAAAGGAAGATAGACAAATCCCCCCATCTCTGCAGCCCAAAGCATGAAGGCCAGCCACATCGGCAGGTGAGTCAACATTTGAATACTGAGCACCATGAGGTTACATGGCAGTGAGTGCAACGTGACCAGAACTCAGTAAATATTTGTTGTCTCATTGGACATGAGCGTACTTTGCTTCCAGCCATGAGCTTTTGCTAGAGTGGAGTGATTTTCTTCCTTTAAAGGGCCTCTTAAAACAGAAGAATCGCTTTTCTAAATGGCGTCTTGCTATAACTTGATAACGTTCCAATACTAGACGAGAAGAGCAAGAAAACCACATCCATTTAAAATCTGATGTGAACAGGGAAGATATAGCTCTCTCACTCTAATGGTGGGATAGGGAGGGGTTTTGTTGTAGTGTTAGTTGCTGTTAAGCTTCTCAGTTCTTTACAAGAGAGATAAAACACCATCAAGTATAGTGCTGTGTACAAGACAGTTTCAGGGCCTTTCACACATGCAATTTGTGTCACAGCTCTCACCTTGTGAATCCTTCTCACTCTTCAGTCACAGGATTTAGAGATGAACCTGGTGTTGGGCAAATATGGAAAAAATGAGAACTATAGCTGGTGAGCCATGATTCTATGTGGAAGAGGATTACTCTCATGGCCCAAATGATGTAATCTGTCTCTTGGTATAGGGATGGAGAACTCAGCACCAGACCAACTTGGATGAGAGTGGGGGGCAGCAAAGGGAGGAGGGAGATAAGGCAAAGTCTTGTTGCTATTTGGTTCTACCCAACAGGCAACCCTTGGAAAATAACAACAGAGATTCATTTTGCAAACCATGGATTAGAAATTTTTTTCAGTAAGGAGCCAAACTATAAACCAACCAGGCATTTAGGGAACTGAAGTCTCTGTTGCTTTGTCCCAAATCTGTTTGTGGCACAAAGGTAATCAGAAATAATAGGTGCATACAAGGATTTTCCTGTGTTGTAGTGAAACTGCTTATAAAATTAGACAGTGGGACACATGTGGTTAATGGATGATAGTTTGCTAACTCCTACATGAATCACCTTATGAGCTTCTTTTGTCCCCCACGCCCCCCCCCCAAAAAAAAAAGAAACAGAGGGAAGAGAGAAAAGGATATGAAGTTAGACAGCCATGCATTTGAACCTGGCTCTGCCTTCCCAGGTGCATGACCTTTTGACAAGTCACTCACTTTCTGGATGCTCTTCAGAGGAAGTCTGTTGTCTTGTTGCTGAGTACCTCTTTTTTCTAAAGACGAAGGTTTGCTTTAGGATAGGACCTACCTGTCCCATGATCTCATCCTGCATGGCTCTGGTGCACCAATGCACACCGTCCTCTGCTCTACAATTGCTAACAGTCCCTAGTGAGCACAGGCAAAGACTGCTGATAACCACTGCATAATCCACAAAACAGCCCACCTACCTGCAACAAATTATCTATCCCAAACGTTAACAGTACTGAAACATATAATTCAATGACTAATATAGTGTTTTCCTTGATAAAAAAAAATAGATGTATTATAATGGAGAATCCATTATCCTTTAAATAAAACTGTTGATCATCCTAGATCCCTAAACATAACATTAGAGATTATCATCTTTTTAGGCTCTTCCTGAAGGCTTCATCTAGTTAAAAAATGACCCATGCCCTTGCTTTTCTCCTCTTATCTCATGAGTATAGAAATAGAACCTACTTTAGAATTATGTGAGGACAAAAGAAGAGCATACACGTTGGCTCAAGAGGAAGATTGCATTTAGAATGTGTAGCCCTGGGATTGACCCCAGTACCAAACAAGTAAAAAATGAAGGATATGAAAAAACGATATTATACATGTGAACCTCTTATCAGAATGCCCAGTTACCAGGATTGAGTTTCACTCCCTGGTATTAATTTATCCTACATTGTTCTTATTATTCAATGGAAAAACCTCCCAGGTGTGTTATTTGGGGAAAATTAATCAATCGTTTGAGAATGAGAGAGGCAATTCTGGCTTGGAGTAAAGCAAAGCAAAATGAAGTTCCAAAAAAGAATCTTTAGCTTTAGAAGGAAAAGTCTAGTTCAGGCTCAAATCATAAAGGGGAAAAATGCATTCGAAGCATCTGAATACTGAGGCTGGTATGGAAAGACAGGCACTGAGCTTGCAATCTTGTGATTTGTGGACTGATTTAGTGTGAAACTTAGCAGTTACCCATGAGAATCCCTGGTGACATAGCCAAACTTAAGAATGATGAAGCCTCTCAGATGCAAGTCCAAGATACTTTACTTCCCAATAGGTCAGGGAGCCTTGGTAGAATCTTGTCTGCAAACAGATTACTGTCCATATCTGCTCTTTATTAACCTCCAAGTGTCAGACTGGATACTTACTGGATGAATTCTTCTAATCTTCAGAATCACACTATAATGGGAATGATAGGGTTAACATTTTAAAGGCAAGGAAGCTGAGGCACAGGAAGTTTAAATAAAGAAACTTCTAGGTAATTCTCAAAATGTGCAAGTATTTTGAGGGAGAAAGGAGTATGTGCTTTCAATGTGCAAGAGCCTAGGCCTCCCTGTTAATTAACATTCCCTTTGCGCATAAGATAACCAGAAAAAAAATTAAAAAGAACAACTTTGGCAACTTAATAGTGAAGTAATTAGATGAAAGTCAATATCAACAAGCCTGTGCAATTCCAGGGAGCCAAAGGCATAGGTTCGGAATCCTCTACCACTTAGCAATTTTATAGACTTGTGGCCTAAGGGCAAGAGATGTGACAGAGGCATCGATTCTTTGCTGGCTGATTAGCTGCTCGATATTTTCTGAGCAGCCAAGAATGCCGTCCCAACCATAACTACAAAGATGCTGCCAACTGCAACCAGTTAAATAAGGAATCAGAGGGAGAGGCTCTTTCTTTTAAGGAAATAGTACTTTCTTTGCCATGTTCCTACACATGACTGGCAAGTACTTTTTCTTCTCAAACTTGGCTACCCAAAGCACCAAGACAAGACCAGTACTGCCGTCATGAGAATAGCTGACATTCAGCTCCCTTATTTCTGCAGCTAGTGTGGGTGAGACAGTTCACAGGGCATTCTGCAGAGAAGATTAAGTTCCACTCCCAGACAGAGTAAGCCCAAGATCATACCCAGACTCCGTTCTCTGATCCAGGACTTGTAGGAGTCAGCACCCAGGACTGTGAATCCCACTGCCCAGCTCCCTGCCCCCTGCCCCCTGCCCCCCTTGCAGCTCAGTGTTCATTCCCAGCCTCCCTTTCCTACAACTCCTGCAGCAGCTTCCTGCTTGGTCACCCACTCCGTGTTTATTCTCCCCAGTGAAAGTTACAGTGAAGTTTGTGCAGGACAGTTATCACTGCATCACTACCTTACCCGAAGTGGTCCCAAAACAACAGGATGAGACAAAGCTCATCCACGTGACCTGATAACAGGCTGTAAAATCTAGGCTTTGCCTACTACTTCCCCAACTTCCCACATATTCTCACTTCCTCCAGATTCCCACCATATCAAAAATGACTTCCATTCTTCACATTTCTGGACTTCTCATATACTGTTTATTTTTCCCCTATAACATCTTCTGTCTCCAAGCTTCACAGAATCAAGCCACTTGTGTTCTTTTCTTACTGCTTGTAGGCTCTAAAATTATATCCATGAATTCTTTGATACTGTTCCTTTCAAAATGCAGAACCTAGTTTCTCAATCCTTAAATGTGGGCCAAACTTATCAACTTGCTCCTAACTAATACACTGTGGCAAGATAGACGCAGTGTCACTTTTAACGTTAGATCATTAGATGCATTTCTGCTCTTGGTTACTCCTGCTTGTATCATCTACTCTAGCAGGTGCCAGATACCATGATTTAATGACATTTAAGTGGCCTGAGCTTCTTAGTCTTATGGAGAGAAGCTGAGGACTCCAGCATCTTATCAGTTGCACATTTTAGAAGTGGTTCTCCAATTCCAGTGAAGCCTTCAAATGAGCAGCCATGGCCCCACGGCTGGCATCTGAAGTGTGCCTTTGTCTAGCACCCTGAGCTGGTGAGGCCAAGCTACACCACTTTTGAATTCAGACTTCAAATTTATAAGGCTGGTAAACTGCGGTTTGAAGTTACATGTCTAGAACAGACTGCAGGGTTTAAAGCCCTGTTCTGCCCCCCAACCAGTGGCATGACTTTCAGCAACTTATTTCATTTTTCTGTGCTTCAGTTTTCTCATGACAAAAAAATGGTAACTATTGGTCTTATTTTGCTGTCACCTTCTGCCAAACACAGGCATAGTACCTGATGTCTGCTTGCTTTATGAGGGGTAATCGCCAAGTGCCCGCCTTCACACTTACTTCGGAATTAGGAACCACTTGAGCAACACAGCTAAGAATCTGGTTCTTAGTTTCTAATCAGGGGTTCTCTTACCACGGCCATTTATAGCTGTGTGGACTTAGTATTATTTAACTTTTCTACTCTTCTTGTTCTTCTCGTAAAAAGAGAATTACATTAACTTTAGCACTTCAACTAAAACACAGTGTTTAACACTAAAAGAATTATGTTACTTGCAGATCTTGCTGATGAGCAGGGCTTATAGAGAAGGTTCTTTTCTACATCACAAAGGGTCATGTGTGGCTGCTTAGCTGTGGACTGAAGATCTGCTTCTGGGACAGTTTTTACACAAGTTACAAAGCTGGTGTTGCTGGCTGTTGCCTACGAGTTTCACTCAGACTAAGGACTGAAGACTTCAGTCTCTCTCTATGTGGACACCTTCATGTTCCCGGATTTCCTTCATATCACGATGGCCATGTTTAAAAGTGAGTGTCCCAGGGCAGCATTATGTTGCCTACTGAAACACAGTCTTGGGAATCACAGTCACAGCTCTTTCATTCTATACAGCTACAAAAGCTACCTAGGTTTAAGGGCAGTGAGGTTCTACCAGACATATGAAGTAGGAAACTACAAATCTACTATGAGAGCGCTGTACAGTTTAAAAATAATTTATGTGAAATCCTAAGCATAGTATCAGGCACAGAGAATATATTTTATAAATATTCATTAGATTAATTAAATATGATACATTGCATTTCATGAGGGAAGTAAGATCATGTGTTATTAATTTCTATATCATCCATGACTGGCCCACGACCAAACATAGAGTAGATACTGAAATAATGCCTGTTGGATAAATAACAATGTTCTGAGAAATAGATTTGTTCCTGAGAAAGTGAAAACTAAAAATGGAAAGGTGAAAGTGTCTCTAAAAGGAGGGCATTAAGGACGAGGATGGTAGGCTCGTGCCACCTCGGTCAGCTGGTCAGAAGATGGCAATGGGTCTGCAGCCCTGTTTTAGTTTCTGTGAATATGGAGCATGATTGACCTCAGGCTCCTCTCAGGGCCCTTCTCAAACTTGTAACATTTGCAGCGTTACAAATCCAGATCAGCTGCAATCAACTAGGACAGGTCCCAGTGAGAGACCTCACCAGTCTTTGCCAAGTGAGGTTAAGGCATTGTTGGGAAGGGAGAGAGTGTGGAAATAGGAAGGAATAAAAGAGAGAGAGAGAGAGAGAGAGAGAGAGAGAGAGAGAGAGAGAGAGAGAGAGAGAGAGAGAGAGAGAGAGAGAGGAGAGAATAGAGAGAGAGAGAGAGAGGAGCAAATAGATGTGACTAGGGATAAAGATTAAGATTCTGCCTACGAGTCCCTAGTTACATTTCTTATTTCTCATACAGAACTATTATCTCATTTAGTTTTCTTCTGACTGTCAGTAGACAAACTACTCAGATCTTCCAGCTCTGTTTGAGGACTATGCTAGCATAAAGGGTGATAACTGGATGTTTGGGGGATTGTGGTAGTTGTGTAGCCGGTATAATGAAACTCAATTCAAAGGAGATGGATATTATCAATGGTAAAATGGTTCTAGGTCAGTTAAAAGAATTAAAGGGGTCAAGCAGATGCTGAAACAGTTGAAAAGCTCTACAGAGCAGGTGATGGGATAGAGCATCAGCCATTTAGCATGCAGGCTGGGGGCTGCACTTGATGCTTGGACTTCCTCTGACATGGTACCATGCAGCAGGGGTAATGGCTGCAGTAGGAAACACCACAGATCTCAAAGACTACTTTGAATTCTAGTGCTGATTTCAAGTTCAGGGGAAGGAAGAAAGCCACCCTCAGTTTTGATAATTAAGCAGAAAGTTGTATAGAACTCACTGAAAGCCATATATTCATGGGTATAATGTATTACAAAGAAAGAAAGAATGCAGATTAAACATCCACAGGAAGCAGCTCAGGAAGAATCCAATAAAAGTACCAAATCGCAAGCTCTCAAAGCAGAGGGAATAGCTATATATGTGTAACAACATGTATATAGTATTGCCATACAGGGATTCTTAATGAAGAATTTATATCTAGAATTTAATAGGATCTGGAGTAGCAGGACCTCCAGAGCAGGCACTGATAACACAGGGCTAACCATTAGACTCCAGTTCTTTGGAAGTAGAATTGAGACTGTATAAAGCCAATACCCCTATCATCAGTCACATTGTTGATTGTCCAATGGCAAAGACCTCCAGGCTGACAAAGACAATCTATCAGGCACAGCATTCCAGAGGCAGTAGCCAACGGCAAAGCCTGTACCTCTCTGCCTGAGATTAATTCTTGGACCCCAACTAACACAGATTGCCTTACTTTTTTTGACTTTGCAATGTTGGCAAAGTTCTACTTCATTCAGTAGAAGCCATACTTCAAATTATGAATTTTGATCTTTTCCTAGGCTAGTAATATGCAAGGGAATGAAATAAGCATCATGAAGCAAACAAGAGCCAGGAGACAGATTTTGTGCTCCATTTTATTTTCTTGGAATCTACTACATCTGAAATGGTAGTGTTGATGTGTTTGTTTAGTGTTTATGTCTCCCAGAAGAATAGGAAATGGTATCTTCCTGTTTCTCTCATCACTGTATCCTAAGAAGAGTCGCCCGGGTAGGAGACTCATTATTCATTTGTTAAATAAATTTGATTTTCACCCTATGACTGATGAAGGATCTCTGAATTTCCTACATACATAGATCAGGTTTTTCCAGCTAAAGAGAAGCTTACACTTTCCAAGTGTATGCTTCCTGTCAGCTCCTTTCATTTCTTCCAGCAGGAGAATGCTGCCTTGTATCAGGGGTAATGGAGGCTGCTGTGAGTGTGGTTCACATGTCCTTTTAGAGCTGCTTAAAAGCTGAGGGATAATTGCAGATGTAAACCTACTACCTTTAACTGTAAAACTTCACGCTGATTTAATAAAGAGTTGGGCACTTAGTTTCATGTTTTTGCATCTTAACACGTGAAGGCACCTTGAAAAGGGTTGAATGCACAGAGTTATCAATTTACACATGCATATTACAATTCAGCTGAGCTCAGGCAAGCGCATCCTTGACACATCCCATGCAACGGACAGAGGGAATTTTACTTAGATCTTTCATACACTATGTCAAAATTCTGTTACTTGTTTTGGACTCTATTTTATTGATTGCCAAATAACTCCTGGTAAATGCAAAACATTGAAGTCATATCTCAGGTCAATCTAGCTGGAGGTGGGGGCTGCCAAAAATCTGACTGAATATAATACATCTTCTTTAGAGGAGTACAAATAGGCTGGGAATATCTCAAGCAGTGAGAGGTGATCTTCTTTCATTTCCTGGAAGATAAATTTAGACAAAGGCTGGGGCAGGGGGCATTGCAAAAATATTGAATAGAAGGGGAATCTTTCATTCTGAAGAAGGAATATATACGTAGTTACTCTATAGAATGAATTTAAATAAATGAATTATAAGGGTATATATTTGTAGTTACATATAATTGGAAATATTCTGTATAGAAACTGAATGAACATAGACAGTATAATAAGAACATGACTTGGGCAGGAAGATGAAAAGGAGTTAGCTGATAAGGTTTCTGTGACAATGAGATAAGAATACAGGTTAAATCCACCCAAGTTACATGGTGTGTCTACCAAGGGTAGACACTTCTCTGAATTGCTAGTTTTGAAGACTCCCTTTCCCTTTGATTCATATAAAGAACAAATTGACAAGCCTAGAAGTATGAAGCAATCCAGGGTAGAATGACTCAAGTATAGTAGCTCTAATTTGGGAACCTAAGGTATAGCCTGGAAGAAATGATCTCCTTCCTTCTGTCCACTCCTGCTGATCTTCACTCAGTGAGCAATGCACAGTATAATGGGTACCAAAAGCTCAGTGTGGCTGCTTTCCTTAAGGGCAGCTGAAGTACAGGAGTGGGAGCAAGTCTTCCATGATTTTTTTTTTTTTTTTTTTGTCTTTTTGAGACAGGGTCTCGCTATGCAGTTCAGGCTGGTCCTGAGCTCACTTTTGTAGCCCAGGCTGGTCTCGAACTCGCACCAATCCTCCTGCCTCGGCCTCCCAAGTGCTGGGATTACAGGCATGAGCCACCACGCCCGGCGTTCTTCCATGATTTGAATACTAACTCCAGCTAGGTGGTTTTGAGCAAGTCCGTTTCTGACTCTTCCTCCTCATCAGTTAAGTGAAGATGAGAGCAGAACTCATGTGTAGTGTTGGCATGAGGGTTAAGTGAGGGTCTGTGTAATGCCTAGCACGGAGGAGGTTGCTCATCAAACACTTTCTATGCTGATGGGTAACACTGCAAAGACAGGACTTGTGAGTGTGTCGGTGGAATGTGGGGGAAAGCCCTTCCATAAAGTGCCTCTCCTGTTCTTTCCACATCTGTTCGTTCTGTTTACTTCTTCTAACTGCTCCCCTACTCTCCTCTTATGGGTTTATACCGAGAGTGTTTTTCCTTCATTTCGTAAAACAAGCACACACATATAGGGAAATGGAGTATACAATGCATCTGGAAAGTCCATCTTTTATAACTGTGCATAGTTGACCAAAGATGTCCTGTAGGGGGAGCCATCTCCTTTCCCTCTCACTTTATAACTATCCCAGGAAGAACAAATTTCTGACCACTAAAAATGATCAAGGAGCCTTTAGATATGACTGCCTTCTCCTTACCTCTCACTGACCTAAAAGAAGTAGTCCTTTACTTAATGTATCCCAATAAGCAGATTATGGTGTAGGTTGGACCAATCTCTCTACTGGGAAGAGTTAATATACTAATGGTAGTGAACCACTTTGTCTCACCTCCATACTCCAATAGGAGAGAGGTGAGTGATTTTCCTTCATGAATCTGGTGAGAAAACAACTAAGCAGGACCGGTGAGATAGCTTGGTGGTCTAAAGTGCCTGATTAGGCAAGCTTAGGCAAGCCCACAGGGACCATGGTTCAATCTCCAGTAAGACATGCCAAGCCAGCCTTGCCCCCGCCCCAAAAGACCTAAACTGTCCTCTGTGGATACCCCTACCATCATCATTAGCAACTGGTATAAAACAAAGGGCTTTAAAACTTAGTGGCTTCAAGCAATAATCATGTTTATAGGCTATCTGGGCGTCTGGGTGAATTCCATCAAGTACCTTCCATCAGCCAGTGGTTAGCCAGTGGTTGACTGGGGCTGGTTAGCCCAGGATGTCCATGACTGGAACAACTTCACACTGTGACATGCATCTCTTTGTCTTCAGAAAGCTGACCCAGGCTAATTCTTGGGGTTCTGGCAAGCTACTGAAAATATGAAAGGGCAAGAAACCCACACATGCTTTCCACATCTGATCATGTGAAGACTGCTATCATTTCATTTTGTAAAACAAGTCACATGTCTGTGTCAGACAACTAGTAAATTATGGCCAAGGGCCTAGATCAGTGGTTCTCAACCTTTCTAATGCCCTGACCCCACAATACAGTTCCTCATGTTGCAGTCACTCCAAACCAAAAAAATAGTTTTGGTGGCTACTTCAAAACTGTAATTTTGCTACAGTAATGATTCGGAATGGCTTTAGACAACTCCTGTGTTTTGGTTGTTCAACCCCTGCTGGGGTCGCTACCCACAGGTTGAGAACCACTGGCCTAGATGAAGCCAGGTAATTAATTAGGGATAGGAATAGAGTGAGTGTCTCCAGACCCAAGTTGGTCATCTGAAAGTTGGTATATAGATCCATATATTGCAATGAAGATAAAGGAGAAAAGATTCTTGAGTGGAATTTTGGAAGATAGGCATATAGTTTTTAAGATGAGGCAGGATGAGCCAGGAGGAGGAAAGCCCAGCTCAAAAAACCCTCAGAGCCCCCACACAGCTTGGGGTTTTGAAGAACTGGAAATAGCTCTGCAGAGTAAGCACAAAGTCACATGAGGAGGTGGGAGGTTACGGAGGCTGTGCTAAAGAGCGCAGTCTCTTGCAGTCTAGTGGAAGCCACGAAGGTTTTAGTACTACGAAACAACACAATCAGCCTTCCTTTAGAAAGATAAGCCCTGTCCAAGGAGCAGGGAGTGGACAAGAGAAGATCTGTAAGTCAGGAGACAGTTGTTGTCAAATAATGCTCCTTCTTGTACCCACCTTGTTTTGTTTAGTGCTATTGTTTCTCCCAGGAACACCACTAAGTAGTTCTAATTCACAAACCTGGAAACCAGCTCTTTTTGCAGTTGACAGACAATTGCATGTCTGGGTGTTCTGGTCACAGGAAAAAAAAAATGCCAGAAATAATGGCTGAAATAAGAAGTAAAGCCCCAGTTTGAGGCTCCTTCTTGCGTTTTTGTCCTGAAGCATCTATAATTAGGCTGGAGAGAAATGATTTACTTAATTCATGCTATTTCCTGCAATATCATTAGCAATACTCAGGCTATCTTTATTCCCCATGTGCTTGCTCCCTCTCTAACTGTTGAGAGCAACAAAGAGGCTTTACTTATCTTCAGGAAGCCAGCCCATTCTTTCCATGAAGGAAAAATGGCCCGTCCCCAGGTTGCCATAGACACTGGCAAAGGCTGTCACCAAGCTGTAGCGCACCTATTTCCTGGTGACATGCGGAATTAGAGGTATTGGGGAATCAAAGGGAAAACTAACTTGAAACAAAGGATACCTTCAGTGTCTCCTGACATCCTTCTTTACAAAAGCGGCCTCCCTTTGCCCTTTTTCCTCCTCCCTGCAGCCAGGTGAATGGATCTGAATCACAAGACTTTAGCTACAAGAGTGAAAGCAGTAACCTACATGCCAGACTCAAATTCACTTGCTGAGCAAAGACCTCTCTTAAACCATGTAAGTGGCTTCCTGGGGTTCCAGACTTCTTGACATTCCTCCAGATCCTGAATTTCTGCCATCCACCCTTTTCTAAATCTCTAGTCACAGTACAACTGCCACACATTCTTCCTTTGAGTTCATAAATACACAAATCATTTTCTCAACTGGAGGAACTTCATCTTGTGTGGGCCCCCTTCCCAGAATTCTCTCTCCCTTGCCCTTCGTGTGGCTAGCTCCCTTTCATTCTCCTGATCTCAGTTTGAAGGTCGCTAAACTGAAGAATTTAAAAATAATTCCTCTATCCCACTTACTTTTCACCCCATTGTCTCGGTTCTTTCTTAGAAATTATCATAATCTACAACTATTTTTTATTTATTATTTCCTTGTTTATGACTGATTTTCCTCCCTAGGGTGTAAGCCACATAAAGACATGCTGTAGTTTATATCTAAAATGTTTTCCAAGGGCTAGCAAAATAGCTCAGTGGGTTAAAGTGCCTGCAAGTAGATGCAGGAGCCAGGAGTTCGGTCCCCGAGCCTGCCGGACACACTGAGCCGGCAGCTGAGACTGGATGTGGTGGTGTGCGCCTGTAATCCCAGTTCTTGGGAAGCTGTAAATCAGCTGATCACTATGAGTGCAATTTAGTAGTGAGATCCTGAAATCCTGAACAGCCTGTAAACCTTCCCTAAAATACAAAAAAACAAAACAAAACAAAACAAAAAAACGCAAAATGTTTTCTGAAGCATCCTACGATGGAAAGCTGTTTGGTCATGAGGTGCCATACTCACTAGTAGTTTCATCCGCTGATCAGCACAGTAGGCAAATGTGCCAGTAAGAGGGAAGGCCTGAGTAGACTTGGGTCATTGGGGTGTGAGCTAAAAGGATGTATGCTTGTCCCTGGTTCCCTTCTTCCTGCTTCCTGGATTCCACGGTTTGAGTACCCCTTTCCTCTCACAGGACCCTCTGGCATTCTCTTTCTGCCTTGGAATCAGTTGTCCATAGTCTGAAAGAATGGACCAAACTAAACCTGCCACCTTTTGAGTCATGGGTGTCAGGCATCTGTTCTAGCAATGAGAAAATAGCTAAGAGAGGGCCGGTGCCTGACAGGTACATTCTCTTGCCCTTGCTTGGGTTCTTCCTACAGTAGATACTCAGTCAGCTATTGGGTGGCTTATTAGGAACGTGAAGGAAATGAAGGAGATAGCAAAGTGAGGCAGAGAAGGCGAGGCAGCCGGAAAGTGTGAGTTCTCACACAGGGCACACTGAGGCAACTGTAGCATTAATCCTCCTGAGGAGCTGTTGGCCCATGTGAACGCACGCCTCAGAATGACCTCAACCGAGTAGAGGCAGAACTGGTGTTGTTATGCACCGTCCTGCATCAGCCACTGAGAGGCACTGACAGAGTAGCCATTCCCAACCTTGTTTTTTCTGTCATGTCCCTGGGCAAAGAGGGCTTCACTGGCCAGGGAAAAGTTTTAAATGAAGTGTTATAGACGGAGTCACTGCACATTACATTATATACGTCCTGTTAATATGGTCTGACAGAAAAAGAAGGGAAAGAGAGAAAACCTGTTTTGGTGTAGTAGAGAATGCTGCCTATGCCTAATGCTAGTGACATCATCGAACTCCCAAGACAACTGCCAAGACTGAGAGTACAGCCACCCAGCTCATATTAAAGAGGATAAAACACAGATTTGGAGCTCAGGAAGAGGGGCTAAAACCCAGGTATACAACCTAGACAAGTCTTATAACTTATTTGAATCTTTTACAGTGAATTTTTCCCTCTCCTATAAGTGGGTATAATGATTCTTGCCTCACAAGGTTGTGATAAAATAATCGAAGACGCCGGGCGTGGTGGCGCACGCCTGTAATCCCAGCACTCGGGAGGCTGAGGCAGGAGGATCGGTGCGAGTTCGAGACCAGCCTGGCTACAAAAGTGAGCTCAAGGTCAGCCAGCCTGAACTGCATGGTGAGACCCTGTCTCAAAAAGACAGAAAACAAAAATATAATAATCGAAGACATTGTATACCAGTTTGATAACTGTATTGGTATATAGTGGATGACCAATAAATGTCATTTCTCTTTTTCATAAAATAGCGAATTCTGTATCAAAGTAGATGATTAGAGGACAAATTGGACTACAAAAATTAGAAGTTGTATGGGAGTGCGTGTTGTAGTGAGTGACCTAGGAATGCTTGGAAGAATGACTTAGGATGTTTTTGAGGAATTGTGGGGTTACTCAAGCCTAGTAGTAAGTGGGAGACTAGTCTGGTTAAGAACAGTATTTGGCTTACTAGATTCCCACCAGGTCTTAAGACCCTAATAGGAGCGCTTTATACATTTAACCCTACTTTGCACAATATAGCCCTTCGAGATAGGTGTAATTAACTTCCTGACCATATTAGTACAGGGCCTACAGAATCGCACTACACAAATTTGACTCATAGTGATCCTACCGTTTTCAGTCTCCCAAGCACTGGGATTGCAGGCGAGCACAACCACTTTCAGTCTCAGTCATCTCCCAGTGTGCCCTGGGGACAGGGCCAGTATGGCATGCCAGGGATCCAACCCAAGTCTCACTTTAGTCTGCTGAGCTATCTGGCTGGTTCTGCCCTCAACTTTAAATATGAAAAGAAACTAAAGGAAAGTTGCCTCTCTCGGCTTACAAAGCAAGTTAAGTCGCAGAATGTATATTGGAAGTGGAAACTGTTTTTGAAGCATTATGCAGGAAGAAGACCACACGGTTCTTCCCAGCAGGTGTCTACAATCTAGAGATAAAAGTAGGACTATGTGGGCAGGAGTGATTGAACAGGAGTGATGCGAGTATGTGAAAGTGGGCTGGCCAAGAATATCACAGGAAAA
Organism: Myocastor coypus; assembly: GCA_004027025.1. Classification (NCBI taxonomy): domain Eukaryota; kingdom Metazoa; phylum Chordata; class Mammalia; order Rodentia; family Myocastoridae; genus Myocastor; species Myocastor coypus. Next base: position 28,607 of record PVJA010002109.1, read on the forward strand.
AAGACAAGTGAGAGCACCACACGATGGAAGGTTAGCACTCTGTGTTTTTAAATTTCAGGCAGATTCACAGGGCATGCACATATGTTGATGACATAGCTCAATGAATTTTTCTTCTGATTACAACCATATAACCAACATGAAATCAAGTTAATGATTGAATTTTTTTCTTTAAATTTTTTTAACCAATTCTGCATTCTAGTAATCTGAGCAACTAACTTGAAGACAACAACGCGCAACACAGCAAACATTGTTGAATTCCTATCATTTTGTTTAGCGAAAATCTATATTGTTTCCTCTTTTTTAAATCATTTTTAAAATTCCCATTGTAAAATAAAAAAGGAGAAAGAAAGATATAGAGTAGTTCCATCCCTCCAGGAAATTCCCTTGTTCCCTGAGCCAGTGAATAGTTTATATTTCCCTCCAGGAAAATATACTCTTCTGACATTTACGACTTCCCTTCCACCCTACCACCAAAGGCTGGATTTTTAAGCTAGCATCTCTGAATGAAAAGAATACATGCATAAAATGAAAATTTTGACATAAGACAGATTGCTGAGAATAAGTTAGATCATTCATATTTCTATGATTAACAAAAAACTTCCTTGAACATTTTGGTCTTTTTCTTGCCTTTTTAATAGCACATTGTAAAGCTTTAACCATGTTATATATTCAAATTTATATTCTTTTTAAAAATTGGACATAGTCACTTTCCCAGTACAAATTCTCTGTTAAAAAAAAAAAAAAAAAAAAAAAAAAAACTTCTTTGTAAACTTCAACTTACACAGCTTCAAATATTTCATTGAGGAAGTGTTTATCAATTCCCAAAATGTTTATTTTTTTAGTATGTTCCCAAGGTGTCAGAGATATTATCATGTTTTTTCCATAAAGCTCTGTCTGAATTTTAGATTTTATTATAGTAGGAAAGGAACATCTTGATAAACTAATATGCTTTTTTTTTCCTCCCAAATTCTTGATGCCAAGTGTCAGAAAGCTTTCTGGAAAGCATCTATTTAGCTTCCCATCACATAGGCACAGAAAATGTGCCCATTGCCCAGTGTACCTCCCAGCGTTAAGCATTACTACTTTAAAATTCTTTTTAAACTTGAAGAATTTTCCAGGAAAGTTGAGCAAAGTCCTTGAACTAAAAGCTCTGTTTAGTTCCCTGAACAGAGTGAGCCCTGTTCAGAGTGACTCTCCAGCATTCTGCAGGGCAATGCCACTTTATCTTTTGCTTCAGATTCTGCAATGCCCAGATATTCTGAATAGGGTGACCTGAGAAATCATTTTAATTCAACATCTGGAGCCATCAGTGAACTGTAAGTACAGAGGAGAGGGAAGCAGCCTCCGTGGTTTGCCTTGGAGCAGGGTCACAGATGGCTGCCTGTTATGTAAGTCCTTCCCAAGGAGGACATTCTGTTTGCCTCTCATACCATCACAGGCATTGAGAAGGAAGGAGCTGACAGACCCACCTGTGACTTGGGCAGCTTCAGTGAGTGCCTTTGTGAATATCAGAACAGCAGGAGAGCTGATAATTGCAGCACAGGGTACAGCTAAGAGGTATAATGATCAGGACCAACCTAACATTTAGGTCAGACTCTATAATAGCTTTTGAAGACATATTCTGCCATATAAATTGCCTCCCATCTCCAGGAACTCTGGCCTTTTTGCAGGAATAAAAGGGCAGGATATGTGTGCATGTTCTCTATGACTATCCCATAGCTTTCTTCTAGGAAATTCATGCATGTGAAATTTTTAAGGTAGATGAGCAAGACAATCCACTTATAGACTTTCAATAACTTCAAAGGAGTGAGTGCCCTGATGGCCTGGCAGGAAGAGGTTCACGGGAGTGAGGAATCTTGTCCTCACTAACCTCACCTAACTGCTTCCTTGCTAGAGAACAGACACATGCAGATCTGTGTTTACTGAACATAGTTTTTCTTTACAGATTCTTCTCTAAGTAACTTTGGGCCACAAGGTAATCACTGTGACCTCATTACATCTGCGTCTCTCTTTTCCACTCTGTCACTTATTAAAATAATGGGCTCAGGATAATTTTTGTTGTGAATACATGCATGATTTTCTCTGACTTTTATTAGGTGTTATAATGTTACTTGTAATAGCAATCACATTTGTATAACAATATTTCAATACTTGAAACAGAAAAAAAGGAAGAAAAGACAAAAGTGTGTGTGTGTGTGTGTGTGTGTGTGTGTGTGTGTGTGTGTATGGTGAGTTCACACTCTCCAAGTCGCAATAACCATCACCATGATTGGCTCCTTCATGTTTATTCTATCATTAGATGCCTTGCACTGCACATCTACTCTCTAAAGAAAATGATTCCAATTTCCATAGAGTTTAGACTGAGACAAAAAAAGGCAAATGTCTGTAGAGCAGACATTCCAGATAACCAGGATTTACCCTCAATACAGCCTTTGGGGTTAGTCACATTTAGAGGATTTTTTTTTTAAATCTACCTGCCCCAAGTTTCTGCACTGGCCCCCCATTTCTAGCGTGTTATGAGGCCATAGCCTAGGGGGAATGTGACCTTTTTGCACATCGTACAGTCATTCCTCTGAGTTCCTATCAACTCACTGGAGGACATGGGATGCAAATTCCCGATACACATGGGACTGAAGTGTCTCAGTTACTCTTTTCTTGGAAGGGACAAACAACCGACACCCAAAATGAAGGAAAGAAAGATTTATTTAGCTCACAGTTGCTGGAGGTTTCAGACCATTCTCATCTGGCTCCATGGCAGGGTGTTACAAAGCAGAGAACAACTATTCGTGGCGGCCACAAAGAGCGGTGAGCAAGGGAGAAGTAGCAGCTACGATGGCTACAGAGAGCAAGTCTGTCTCCCTTAAGTTGCCTTCAGCCTACATGCCCCAGGCTGGGTGTAATACTCACACCCATAATCCTAGCAGCACTCACACCCACAATGCCAGTGGATCATGAGTTAATTGCAGATTCTAGAAGTCCACCCTATGACTGCATAAGGCTTTGGGGGGACAGCGAGGCACAAACCATAATAACATGGAACCACTATTTTCTAGAGTTAGGAACATTCCTATACCTCCTGAAGCTTATGACTACATGCTGAAAACACCTACATGGAGCAGTTCACATATTCTCTTTAGTGGACTTTTGAGAATAAAAAATTGCCAAGGATATAGGTGATATCCTCAGAGTTTGACTCAACATACCCAAACTAGGCCGGGCGTGGTGGCACACGCTTGTAATCCCAGCACTCGGAAGGCTGAGGCAGGAGGATCAGTGCGAGTTCGAGACCAGCCTGGGCTACAAAAGTGAGCTCAAGGCCAGCCTCAACTGCATAGTGAGACCCTGTCTCAAAAAGATAAAAAAAAAAAACATACCCAAACTAAAGGGTCGCAAATGCCAAACTGCTTTCTTTATAAAGGAGTGGGGAGAAAACAGAAAAGAAAATAAAGATGGAGCCAATCCTTCACGATTTCCCACAGTCTCACACACACACACACACACACACACACACACACACACACACCCCAAATTTCCCTGCCATTTGTACATTATTTTGCTTAACTCCTGTTTATTCTCTCAACTCCTGGATTAGAATCTCCCTCCCTTAGACACCTTATTTATACCATTGTACCAGTTAAAATCAAATCATCTCTTCCTTCTGCTGAACTTATTTTAATTGAGTTTTGAATTTATTCATGCAAAATTAAATTTTTGGTATATAGACCATGAACATCTTGCAGGCAAGGGACCAATTGTTTTCATCATACTTTCCTCCTTAGGACTTAACCCAGCATCAAGCACATAGTCAAAAATCAGTAAGGGTTCTAATTGTATTAGATATTAGAGTAAACCTCCTAATTTGCATAAATAACAACAGAGTGAGCATTTACTATGTGATTAGTGTTGCTCCGAGTTCCTTTGTTTGTTTCTTACCCATCTGGGAGGGAATATCACTATCTCTACTTTATAAATAAGGAAACAGAGACACAGAAGTACTCAATGACTTGCTGAAAGTCACACATCTGATTAATACTAGTCAGGATTTCAATTCAGGTAGCCTGGCTATAAGTAGAATCGATGGGCTTAATCTGCCACTATCATTTAATGTTTCCTGAATAATCTCATAGAACTATTAATTAAGACCAACAAATTCAAGTGAAGGAAAGAGTAGTGAACAAAATGATCTCAAATAACCTAAAAATAGCATTTCCTGTGCTTAAGCCAATCTACTGTGTGTTCATTTGTTTCTTCTTTCATTCTTTCAAAAAATATTTACTGACTACTATATCCCAGGGAATATGGTGGATTGGCTTTCAGTTATGAATAGAAAAGAGTACAGCGTTTATATCCACAAACTTAGCACCTAAATTCATTTTACTCAAATTTATTTGCAAGAAATTTCTTGATCCTCCTCTGTGCTGAGATTGTGCTAGGTGCTGGAGACATAAAGATAAATGCAGGAGAGTATGGGCCCCTTGACAAACTCATAAATGATGAAGAGAAATCATATAGCAGCAATTAAAATACAAATTTGGCATGGAGTCCCATGCTTGCAATCCCAGAATTTTGGGAAGCTGGGACAAGAAATTGGCAGATTTGGGTACAGCTTGGGCAACTTCACAAGACCCTATCTAAAAAAGTATATTTTGAATCAAAATAGTTTTTTTAACAAGGTCTGGAGGTATAGCTCAGTGCAAAGCCTCTGAGCTCAGTCCCCAGGAGTGTAAATTCATAAATAAAATATAAAACATGAAAAAGAAAACAAATCCTTTTCCAGCTATGGAAGACTTCTGAGAGGAGACAAGGTGGCTCCTGAACCTTGAGGAGTCTGTACCCAAAACGTTCTCTGGAGCTGTCTTCAATGGAATTCTTCCCCTCCCTAGCCTCCTCTTAATCTTTGAAGCATCCCACCCTTCCATGTAACACTCTAAGTTGAGAAGAAAGGCCTCTGTAACTACTTCTTGCTCATCTCCTTAACTCATATGAATTGACTTTCAGAAAAGTGGTAAGTCTGTCTGAACAGAAATGTCCATGCTGGTCCGGCTCTATTTTGATGAGGAAGAAGAGGAGGGGGAAACTGAGATCTGAAGAGGGAGACCCTCAGCCAGGATGGGGAGTTCTTTTCCATTCTCTCACTCTCTCACCTTTTCTCAATGCAAGCCCTCCTCCTCTCAAGCCCTCTAAGCATAAAACATCACTGTTTTTATCAGACCTGGTGCTAAATAAAACTATTTCCTCAGCTATTTTTTTTTCCTGAGTCTTTGGTTGAGTAGGTGAGTTATAGAAATCTTAAATTCTGGAAATAGATCTAAAGAATTCAGAGCAGCTGTTTCAAAAATATAGAGGTGAGCAATTGCTCTCTGCCTGTTACCTCTGAGCAGTTTGATGGGTGCTGGAATAGAGAGAGGTGATCAATGACAGCAGATGAATTGAAGAATACAAGGACCATGGACAGCAGAAGATTACCATAAAACAACAACCAAAAAAAATTTCCAGGAGACCTAAAAAGACCACCAATTTTCTACATAATACTTAAGAAAAATTAAAAGGAAGTAGTCTGGTTTTCATGAAGAGGAGAAGTGATATGACCTTCCTTTCAAGATCTCTGAAGACAGAGATCTAGAAATTGTGATAACAACCACCGATATTGTTATGACAGCTGTTGCCTCACTAATCCTAGAAGGACTTTGGAAGTGCCCGGACTTCCTACTTTGTACTAGAAGGACAGTGCACCTAAACATGATTGATGACCTGATTATTCTGTAAGCAATAAAAACTAATGTTAAGGGAGAGGGAAAATGAGTAAAGACAGGACTGAGAAGAATAATGAGGGGGCATTAGTGGGTGGTTTATGATGCATGGTATTTTGTTAATGTTAAGATTTCCCAGGTGTGGTGTATAAGTCACAGAACAAGGCACTAGATGGAAGTTTTATTTTCTTGTTTGAAAGTATGAACCCTTGTGAGCTAAATAAAAATACAGGGGAATATGGAAAGTCAATTATAAGGGCATAAAATTGATCACAGGGCCTTTGATCCCCTATGTAATAAGCAAACAACCATCACCTCTTATGTGTGTCGGCTACTTTAAAGATTATCAAAAGCATTCAATTTGTATTATATCATGTAATTCTATCTCAGGCTTAGGAAATGGAAATTTATGTAATATTCATTCCATAGCTAAGGAAGCAGGAGATGAACAAGCCTTGTCCAGGATCTTCCAGGATTTTTTAAAGAAGGAAACTAGAATTCACACTCAAGTGTGCTGACTTTAAAATTAATCTATTCAGTGTTTATGGCACCTCTCCCCCAGCCAAAGTTCCTGAGGAAGGCTAGAATCTTTATACCTCTGTACACTAAAGTCACATTAGCTGTCAACTTTCACAAAACCTCTTGTATATTAATGAAGGTTGTTGTTTGTGGAACACATACAACTTCATAAACATTCTTTTCTACATTTCTCCAGTGAAGTTCCCAAGAAGAAATAGCTATTTGTGGTAAAAGAAATGAAGTATGGTGAAAAGCCCTCTCTGGGCATCCCTGGCAATTCTATCTGCTCTTGCCTGTTACTGAGGTGGGGCCCCGAAAAAGCGAGGTAGCCTGTGGAACTAGAAGAGTGCAGAAGAAAGGTAGCTGTCACTCGTGTTTGGCTTGCACAGTGTGGTGTTTGAAGCCATTTCTCTTTTCTTTCATTTTCCTCTTTTAATTTTGGAACGTGTCCATATTTACTGGTAGTTCCAAAGATAGTATAGAGGAATTCTCTGCACCCTACTTCTGCATCTTACCGGTCTATAGGGTGTAAACACTGCAGATTTCTTTCCCCTGAATTAGTTCTCCAATTTAAAAGAAAATAAACACCAACAGTAAAACTAGCAGTTCTAATATAAAGGTTGGTTTTCTGGTCTTTCTTGGCAACTTGGAAGATCTGACAACGTGCCCTGAGCTGGACACTATCTGTGCCTACCTGGTAGCCATGCCTTGCCAGTAGGCAAGCGCTATCCAGGTCTGGGAACTGAATTCACTCTTATTATCTGTCTGGCCTCTTCACTTAGCTCCAGTAACTTCCTCAATGTGTGAAACAGTTGTGTCTCACTGACCTTAGCTGTTTAAGCACTTTCACTCCAGAAGAACATAGTATTGCTCTCACCAAAAATTCAGCTCACACCGTACCAATGGATAGAAATGGAGTCCTAAGTACATCTCACATGCAATCTTTTCAATTACTTTTCATCTTTCCACAAGTCCTCGTGAAATGAAATTTACTTTTTCTCTGGCATCTATTGTTCTTGTCTGTTTCCTTTCCATTCTCCGTCTCTTTATCTAATTATGGATGTTGTGGGCTGGTTTAATTTTGTTTACTCATGATGATTAATACCAGGATATGGAACATGCCCAGATCCCCTTCTTTAAACTAAACACAGGCTAATAGAAAAGATATTGGAAAGGGAACGCAAAGAAGAAAATGAGAGACCCTAATACATTAATGAGGAAACAGTCTTCACATTTTAAAAAGCATTTTGTATGTCTTACATTTATTGTTTTAAAGCTAGCCAAAGAAAAAGATTTTCTTTTTCTTTTCAACCTTCAGTTAAAAAGCTTAAAGTATCGCCTCCTATCCCCAACACAGCAGGAAACAGGATAGGCAGAATCAGTTGACTGACAGCTCCCACAGAAAGCCAGACAGAGGAGAGGAGACACGTCTGGGGAGAATAAAGGCATGAAAGAGATTAGGATTCCCTGGATTAGGAAGGGAACTTGAAGAGACTACCAAAGAGAGAACTTCCTTATAAGGAGCTGGAGCTCCAGCTATCCAAGATGATTCTGAGATTGTATTAAAAATCTATTTGCAATTTTGTAGATTGTGCAGACAGGTGCCTAGGAGAGGCTAGGACTGATCATTTGCAGGCCTCTTCCCCCTCAAGGAGACAACTTCACCAACAAACGCAGGCAGGTTGACCCTGTTGGATCACAAGTCCTCTGGCAAGTGGAGTAGCTTGCCTAAGTGTTAACAGCCCCTTAGCAGCGTTTTGTCTAATCATAGCCGCCCCAGCTACCCATGCTGATAAATCACTGAGATCACTGCCTTCTAATGGAAAGTTTGGAAGGTCAAAAAAAGAAGCAGGGTTGGCTCCCAGCTGTGCTTTTGAGAGCTGACCTTTTATTTCCTCCATGGCTCCATGACAAGCACAAGTCCTTAATTGGGTTTAATACAGTGGCAGCGTCAGAGACCTTGACGAGGTGGAAACAGACTCCAAGGAATTGAAGATTGGAGGATTCAAGAGACCACCAAATGTCCTATCTCCTTCTTTCAGTTCCTGACACTTTTAAATCAGAATGCAGTAAGTCCACCTGACCCCCTATATTCCAAGTATGTCACCTTTAAAGCAAGCTTTTAAGATGGTAAGTGAAGAACCACTTCATATACCACCTCTGTCACCTCATAGTTGCACTTGGATACAGGAGTGTGGTGTGAAGATCGACTCAATTTGGTAGGCTGAGGCAAGGTGATTGCTTGAGCTCAGGGGATGAGATTAGATTTGATAACATAGTGAGCTTCTGTCTCAAAAAAAAAAAATGTCTAGGCATAACCCCAGCCACTTAAAAGACTGAGGCAGCGAAACTGCAAGTTGGAGACTAGCCTGGGCAACTTAGCAAGACCTTGTCTTTTAATATAGAAAGGGCTGATGATAAAGTTTAGTATAAGGCCCCTAGGTTCAATCCAAAATTTAAAAAAAAAGTTATGAAAACCTATGTTCCTGTAAGTATACAATATAGCATCATTAAGTCTAGCAACCAGGCTATACCTTGGATGCCCAAAACTTATTTATCCTAATACTGAAGGTTTGTACCCTGTAACAAACATATCTCCACTTTCCCCACTCCCTGGAAAGCAACATGCTTTCTTAAAGTCTACATATAAATGACAACATGTGGTATTTTTCTTTTTGCCCCTTTCTGATTTCACTTAACAAAATGTCCTCTAGGTGCATCTTTACTGTCTTAAACATTTGCTCTCTTAGGCTGGGCATGGTGGCGTATGCCTGTAATCCAAGCCCTTGGTGAGACTGCCAGCTTGGGCTACAAAAGTGAGCTCAAGGCCAGTCTGAGTGGCATAGTAAGACCCTGTCTCAAATGCACACACACACACACACACACACACACACACACACACACACACACACACATTTGCTCTCTCAAATAAAAAAGAATTTCCAGGATATTTAATGTTTTATTAATTTAAATTTTTGATTTATTTGCATGGTATAGAAATGAGTTTAATTTTAGTCTTCAGCATGTGGAAATCCAGTTTTTGTAGCACCATTTATTACAAAGCCTTTTTCCATGCTTCATCTCTTTATCAAATGGGTTCTGAGTATATTTGTGGTTGTGTCAGTATCTTCTAATGTGTTTCATTCATCCTCATGTCTGTTTTTATTCAAGTAACAATGATTTTGTCACAGTAGCTTTATAATATAATTTCAAGTCAAAGGTTGTAATGCTTCCTACATGGCTATTGTTGCCCAGGACTGCCTTTGCTATTCTAGGACTCTTGTAGTTCCAGATGAATTTTATGAATATCTTGTCTATGTCTATGAGGTATGACAATGGTATTTTCATTAGAATTGAATAGAATCTGTGTGAACAAAATCCAAACTGCATAGGAAATATTGCAAGATATCAACAATTGGGATATCTTATTGAAAGTGTTTGCACATCAAAAGAAACCAGCGGAATAAAAAGAAAACCTACAAACACAGAAATTGGGGAAAATTTGTATCCAACTGTCCCTCAGAAAAGGACTTCTATCTAGAACATACAAAGTTTTTTTGAAAACAAAATCTGATCCCCCTAAAAAATTCTGGTTCCCTAAAATTTAACAACCCAATTGAAAAATGGACATCTCAATGAATTCATACTTCTCAGATGAAGAAATACAAATAGAAAATAAATATATGGAAAATGTTCAACATCATTGTTCATTTGAAAGATACAAATAAGCCAGAGAGATAGCTCAGTAAAATAAGCACTTGCCTGGCAAGTGAAAGATACTGAGTTCAATCCCCAGTACCACACACACACACACACACACACACACACACACACACACACAAAGATACAAATGAAAATAACACTTAGAGTCCATCTCACCCCAGAAGAATTGCTATCATCAAGAAGTCAACAAATGACAAATGCTGGATGGGCTATGGGGAAAAAGAAACTCTTCTCCATTGTTGGTGAGAGTGCAGGCTGGTACAACCATTATGGAAATCAATGTAGAGATCCCTCAAAAAACTAGGATTGGAGGTCCCATTCAACTCAGCTATTCTCCTCCTGGGTTTTTTTTTTCCCAAGAACTGAATACATCATACTGCAGCTGTATATGTGCACCCATTCTTTATAGCAGCACAGTTTGCCATAGCTAAATCTTGGAAACAACCCAAATGGCCATAAACTGAGAAATATTTAAAAGTTGATGTGATATTTTTACACTGGAATATTACTCAGCTGTAAAAAGTGATAAATATGGGTTTTTTAATAGGTAAATGGATATAACTAGAGACCATACTCATAAGTAAAATAAATCACCCTTGTATGTCGAAACACTGTATTATATCTGTAGTGTAAAAACCTTAAAGAGTAAATAAACCCAAAAAGTACAATAGATATTATGAAATGGAAAGAACCTGTTCAGAAGGAGGGAACAAGTGAGATAAAGGGAAGAAGAAAAGAAAGAAGAGAAGGAAAAAGAGGTAGATGGATAGATAGATAGACAGATAGATGACAGAGAGACAGGCAGGCAGACAGAGGATAGCTTGGATAATTGTACTGCTGCTTTCTGCTGATTTATTGAAAGGAGCAATTAATGCTTAATTTTTTCTCTCCTTTTTAATTTTGTGTATTTTTGATACCTTATGCCTATATCTGGTAATCTGAGCAACTGATTTGAAAACAACAATATGCAACATAATAACCATTGTTGATTTCCTATTTTGTTTCATGGAATTCTATATCATTTCTAATGTTTTTATTATTATTATTATTATTATTATTATTATTATTATTACTACTATTATTATTTTATTCTCTTCAAAAACTAAATTCCAAAGGCCTCCCAAGAAGCATTGCCTGTTTTCCTTTGCTGTCGTTTAAGGTCATTGCCTCTGGTTTTCTCATGAGTAAAGATGTGATCAGTGGAGGGATGCAAGGCGACTCATGCTGCTAAGAAGAAAGACTGTAATTAAATTGCCATTTCTTTTCTTCTGGACTAACTAATCCCAATTATTTTTAACCTTTTTACGTGGGCTCTTTTCCCCTGACCTTAGTGTATTTCTATTGCTTATGCCTCGTTCTTCTCCAGGGATTACATATTATACACCCTTTGCCAAAGCTTCTCCATACTAATCAGGAAATGATTACTATTTTCCTCCAGTCATAATAGTAGACTCCCATACATTCTGAAAAATCTTCTAATAACACAGATAAGCCTAATTTCTAAGTATGTTTTTGCAGTGACATTTACAATGAAGAGCACTAGCTAGGCCTTGTTCTTTTGACACTTCACATTTTATGTGAACAATAAAATGATTGTTTAAGATTGGTTCAGCTATGGTGGCTGGAATAGGAGAATGTGCTGGATGCTTTAAGAGATAGAAAAGAGAAAGATACTCCAGTATCTCACAGTTCCTTGTGACTCAAACACCGTCATGATGAGCACAGTGAACTGACTGTTGCTTTAGATAACAAACTGGTGTGTAATGCATACGTGACCAGTTTAAATACTGCCAGAATATTTGCAGAATGGGAGGTAATGTTGCCCTCTTCCAGATAAATAAATCAGGCTCAAAGAAGCCAACCACCTTGAAGAAGTTCTCACAGTTAATTAAGTAGTAGGAAAAGCCCTATCAACTCAATTTTGCCTTACCTTAAAGCCAATGCAGTCATCCTCACTGTTCTTGGTGGCTGATTCCAGGACATACTACAGGCACCAAAATCAGCTAGGGACAAGTTCTTCCTACAAAATGCCATAATATTTGTCTCAGTTATTTTTCTCTTGTTGCTGGAACAAAATACCTGACACCCAAAATTAAAGAGAGAAAGATTTTTTAGCTCACAGTTAGAGGCTTTAGCCCATACTTGGCTGGGTTCAACAGAGTGGAACATGGCAGAAGGCAGCCGTGCATGGGGACAGGAGGCAGCAAAACAGTAAGAGCAAAAGGCAGGAGCAGCAGCCACAATGGCCACAGAGAGCACTTGCTGTTTCCCTTATGTTGCATTCAGGGTTACTGCCCAGGGCAGGTGTAGCACTCACACCTGTAATCCCAGCATTGGATCATTAATTAATCATAAATTCTAGAAGTCTGGCCCATGATTGCATGATACTTGGTGGCAGCAACTAGACACAATCTATAACAGTATTTGCATACATCCTTTGCACACCCTCCTATATACTTGAAATTGTCTTTGTGTTATTTTTATTTTTTTATTTTAAAGACTAAACATAGCAGAAACAAAGATAGAAAAACAGTTACAAGTAAGAGTACATATAGTACAGAATTTCAAAACCAGAAAAATTTAACAATGGTTATATTACATATTTTCATCATTGGATTAGTTTAGATTAATAGATACAGGTATATAAGATTGATCAAAACAATTAAACATTAATACTTTCCATAAAAATTAATTTTTTAACAGTTGAGACACTGCGTATTGTTCTCACAATAGTTATACAGAGCACAGAGTATGGGCATGACACACCTTCCAATTGATATTGGTAAGGAAAGAAAAGAAATTCTTCTCTTTGAACTAAGAGGAAGCAGATGCATACACAGTCCAATGTTCCACAGTTGCAGTGGCCACCAGTGAAACTGGCAATGTTGGAGGCTATTGATCCAAGCCTCCTACAGCTCATCACATCAATCTAGCTCTGCGTTTCATGCCTCATAATTAAGCTTTTCCGCTGGGTGATCAAGGGCAAGTTAAAGTAAGACCTGTATAATAAAACATTCATCTTTTGTATCTTCTAAGGTCAAATCCCCTCAGGTCTTTGTGTTATTTTTAATACTTAATGTAATGTTTATACTATAGAGATATACATATTTTTAGGGGATAATGACAAAAAAAGTATATATACTTTTTCCCCTAAGTTGGGGTTAACCTCCAGATGTTTGAAATTGGTAGGTACAGAGGGCTAATCGAACTTGGAATTTTCAGAACTTTCTTTTTGATCACTGATATGTCCTTGGATCCCTTCTCCTACATGACAAAGGTCAAGGCTCACCTAGAAAAGACAAATCTGATATTAGTTATAGTTTCAGAGGTGCTATTATGTCCTGGAGGCCAATAAAGCAACTCTTAGGAAAGAGAATTAAAAGCTGCTAATATATTCTCAGTGAAACTGCTTCTATCCTGTCCTTTAGGGCTATTGAGACACTATCGCATGTCATTGGGAAAAGTGGTAGTGATGAATCTTAAATTTTTAAAAATTATCACAGTAAAAGTCACGTTGTCCTATATCTCCCTCAAAATATTCCCCTTCCCCTCGAGCACACTGATCCCACCATTCTTTCTATGTTATGAAGCAGTTCTGAAAGTCTTTCCTGAGAGTCCTCAGCTATGTTCTCATGAATGCTTCAGCGTCCTGAGTCAGTTTCAGATCAACATTTGCAGTCATTTTGAGTCTGGAAAAGAATCAGAAGCCACATGGTACCCAATCTGGTGAGTAAGGTGGGTGAGTAGTAGGTAGATGAGTAGTAGGTGGGTAGTATGGGTTTCTATAAGCCCACCTTTCTTTTTTTTTTTTTTTTTTGTCTTTTTGAGACAGGGTCTCGCTATGCAGTTGAGGCTGGTCCTGCGCTCACTTTTGTAGCCCAGGGTGGTCTCGAACTTGCACCAATCCTCCTGCCTCAGCCTCCCAAGTGCTGGGATTACAGGCGTGAGCCACCACGCCCGGCTTATAAACCCACCTTTCCACGGCATTGCACTTGGCAGCTTAATTCCTGGGAGCTGTTTTTAATCACACCCCATAAAGACTCTCAGGAAAGAGGACTTCCAGAAATACTTCAGAACATAGTGAGATAAGTGTGTTTGAAGCAAGCAAGATTAATAGCTCTGTATTTTACACTATTTTTTTAAAATTAGACATACATTTTGATGACTCCTGTATGTACCTAGTTGTA
>PVJA010002109.1:42885-71088 GCA_004027025.1 Myocastor coypus
GGTTTCAGTCCATATTCGGTTGGCCCAAGGCTGAGTGGAGCACGGCGGAGAGCATCCAGTTCAAGGCGGCAGAACAGCAGCAAAATGGTGGCAGAGGCAGCCAACCAAACAGGGCAGCAGAGCAGCAGCACCAGCTCGAGCTACAGTCTGTCTCTCTGTCTCTCTTTATATTACATTCAGGCTCTCCGCCTTAGCTCCCACCCTAAGTTACACCCATAATCCCAGAAGTACTTCCACCCATAATCCCATCAGTATTAAATCCTGTAATCCCAGGGATCATGGATCAAGTCTCAAACTCTAGAAGTCCCCGCCCAATGACTCCATGAGGCTTTGGGGGGACAACTAGACATAAACCATAACACTAGTCAACAGATGAGCCCAGGGGCCAGGATGATTTTCTTCCCAGGTCCTCTTCTGGGCCTCCATGGGTAAAATTCCTCATTTCTTTCTGCTTTCAGCTTCTCGTCTACGAAATGGAAAAATTGATAAAGTGTTCACTTCGTCATGATGTTGGGTGTATTAATATATTTGAAATGCTTCAATTGAGCCTGCATTAAATAAACACTGAACAATTAGTAACCATCGTTGTCACAGGGCACTTTTCTCCCCAGGGTGTAGCAGAGGAGAGCCTTTTATTGTCCATCTTCTCTGCAGCCACATCATTCTTACAGTAACCATGGCAAACGGCCCCTCCAGATGTTTCCATGACATTTTTTTCTTTCAATAATAATTTGAAAATCTCTTTTGAGCACCAAGGATATCTATTTTTTCCAGACCAAAAATAATCTAGTTTTCTATCAAAGCCATAATAGCTTTTAAACAAGAATATAGGGATTAGACAGTATGACCTAGAGCAATTAACTACACAAATCAGTGAGAAAAAAGTCAGTCCATAAGAAATAGAAGGTCATTAAGGTTTAAGGTGACTGTGGGAGCTTAAGTAGGAATAGGAAATGGGAGAGAATTCTAAAGCATCCTTGCTTACCAGGGTAGTTTATTCCTTTCTATTTTTTCTCATATAAAATTTATACTGAAATATAACACAATATGAGAAAAAGCCAGGTGTCATGAATTTTTACAAAGAAACCTACAGTTGTGATCAGCTCCCAGATCTGGAGAAAAAACATAGCCAGAACCTTTTCCACCTAGATGTACTTTCTATTTGCTTTTATGTGCACAGCCTAATGAAGATTGAAAATATTTAAATGTTTTTTAAAAAGCCATTTTCCTTTGAACTGTCAGAGACTCTGGGATGTATTATTTTCCCTCAGATTTTGGGCAGTGTCAAACCCTACAGAAATATTTCTCAAAGGGTTGGTATAATTTGTATAATAACTGACTCACTGAAAGTTACTTTTCCCCCTTATCTTCCAATGAACATAAAATTTTAAAAATAAAAACTGTTGTTGGAATAGACATTACTCTCTACAAAGTTGGGCTCAGCCCACACAGATTTCTGTCCTTTGCAACAACGTTTACTGTCATATGTCCAGTGTTTTATTATTTAACTTTCTTGTGTTAGTCTATCTTATCTTCTGAAACACATTTCAGATTCCTGGAGGGAACGAGTATGGCTAAACCTCTTTGAAGTCTGAAGTTCTGAGTGTTCGTAACATAGTTATCTCAATTATTGATTCAAAGAATGGGTATATCTATCTTTCCAGGCAATAGATACTGTTATAATAATAGAAATTTTATTACAAAAAAAGAAACAAAGCCATGCGATATTCCCACAAGCTGATGTTTTCAGTAATTCACAAAAATAAATCCAATAAATATATGGAAAAATTATGTTTCAAAAAGAACGGACTACCTACAGAATGGAGATCTTGCCACACAACACATTTGCAATTTTAGCGTATTTTTCATTTCAAAAATGAGTTATTGAGCCGAGCATGGTGGAGCACACCTGTAATCCCAGTACTTGGGAGGCTGAGGCAGGAGGATCAGTGTGAGTTTGAGACCAGCCTGGGCTACAAAAGTGAGCTCAAGACCAGCCTGAACTGCACAGTGAGACCCTGTTTTGAAAAGACCAAAAAAAATGAATTATTAATAGAGACCAAAGGCATCCCATGCTTACATGTACTTGTCAGAGACCCAACCTTTTTCCAAATATGGAAGAATCAAACTACTGTGTAACCAGAAGATTGGTCATAGGGCTGTTGAATGCTATGCAGGTATTTAGGTTATGTTCTGCTGACATCTCAGAATGCCAAGCTTCCTTTATTCATTAACCTATTTATTTATTTCTTAGTTTGCTGACAGTCATTGATCATCTCCTGTGTACCAGGAAGAACCTGTCTAATGCACCATTTCACTAACCTTACAAACACAAAATGATATGTGCTCCAAAAGCACCAGGTTATTACTGATAGGAAGATAAATCAAGTGAGAATCTCAGCTCAAATTCTAGCTACCTACTCCATGAAACAGTCTTCTACAGTATTTCCCTGGCATTCCCCAAGTTATTAACTAACATATCCTTTTACTGATTTCCTTTTGGATTAAATTACCACCTTGGATGTGGTGAAGTACAAGGCTAAGAATATTAACACACTAACATTAATGTTGACAAATAAAATTACAGGAAGCCTTGGTTTTAGACAATGCTCATGTATTGAAGACTTGATTGAAAATTAAAAATAGAGTCATCCATCCTGAGGTTCCACTCACTAAACTAGATCTAAGTTGTTTTCTGATATCTGGACAAATCAGGCGAAATAATCAAACTGTCCAATAAGGCCAGTTTCAATAGCCATGATAATGAAGTTTTCTCTTAATCTTTACACAGACTAACCTTAAATATTCTGATGCATGTATTGGTTTATTTTTCTATTATTTTATGTTGGTGTTCTGGTCTTACAAGGAAGGCATGACCTTGAAAAGAAAAAATAAAAAATCCATTCTTTGTTCTTAGTTTCTGTTCTCAACAGCTTTTTCTTGTCTGCGAAACCAGCACCTTGTACTCATCTTACTGCAAAACTTATTCTATGGAAGTGCTTCCTGATTCTAAAATTGCAAAGAAAGTCAATTAAGATCTTTAGGGTGGTCGAGATGGCTCATGGGTCAGTGAGATGGACCCATCTAAAGTGCCTGCTTAGGCAAGCTGAGGGAAACTGCAGGGCCCTCGATTCGATCCCCAGAACCATATACTGCACCAGCCCCTCACCCAGGGCAGGCTGAGCCAGCCATAAAAAAAAAATAGATTCGACCCAACAACCAGACCCTGCATGTGATTGAGACTACCCAGGGCCAGCCAGAAACTCATTTGACCCAAGAACAGGCCCAGGCCCGCTACATGAGTGAGAACTCCCTGGGTCTGCTGGAAACTCATACAACCCAGCTACCATGCCCAGCGTGTGAGTGAGACCACCCTAGGCCAGGCAGAAACTCATCTGACCCAGCAACTAGGCCCAGCATGCCCAATGTGGAAAACTGCTGCAGAACTCCCTGCAAAGAGACTAGACACAAGACCCACCCAGCTGATCCAGGAGCAGAACATCTTGCCAGAGGGGCACAGGTTTGCCTGCTGTGTAGCTCACAAGCCAGACCCAAGCCTCAACCACCCGGATGACTTTGAACTTGGGAGATTCTGACCTGGTGCTAAGGTAAGAACTCTATCAAAGCTCTAAACCAAAAGTCAGAAGGCAGAGCTACACAAAATGACAAAGAGAAGGAACAAAATGTGCTCTCAAGCCCCAAGCCTACCCAGAACAGATATAGGAGACAATAGCATAGAAGAAATAAGAAATCACTCACCTGAAATCTCTGAAATAATAGCATCTGAAGTAAAGAAACAACTGCAAAAGGGCATAGAGGAAATCAGATCAGAAATAATTTCTGATGTAAAAAAAGAAATAATACCTATAATAAAAGAAGTACTAAGTGTTTCTAAAGACAATGATAAAAAAAGAGGAGAATAGAAAAAATGATGGAATCCTTGAATGAACAATATAAGAAAGTAATAGAATGTATGAAGCAGATTCAAAGTGCTATACAGGAACTTAAAACCTCAATCACAAGCTGGCAAAACTGTTTCAATGAAAGTGAAAATACTTTCAGACCTTAAAGACACCATTGTAGCTAGTGAAGAGGTAAGAAATGATCTCTTAATAACAACTAGGATGCAAGAAAAAATAATTTAACATCTGTAAGATTGTGCAAAGATGAACAATGTAAGACTAATAGGCATCAATGAGAAAGGAGTCTGTACAAATGAGATAAAAGGAATAGGAGAAGAAGTAATAGCAGAAAACTTCCCAAATATGGGGAAACAATTCGACATTGAGGTAACTGAAGTATATAGAACTCCAAATAACATCAACCCAATTAAAACCAAACATATAATAATCAAGATCACAGAAATTCAGCACAGGAATAGCATCCTAAAATCTGGTAGAGAAAAGAAAAGATCACATTTAAAGGAAAACCCACCAGAATAATGTCAGATTTCTCTTTACAAACCATCAAGTCAAGAAGAGCATGGAGCAAACTACTTCAAGTCTTGCAAGAAAATAAATTCTAGCCCAGACCTCTATACCCAGTGGAGAAGTGAAATACTTCCAGGACAAAGAACAACTAAAGAATTTCATGATGACAAAGCTAACCCTTCACGTTTACTAAAAGATATTCCAGAGAAGGATCAAAATGACCACACAACTCCATTAAGGAGAATGGAAAGAACCCACCCAATAGGGCAAATAATTAAACACAGGAGAAAAAGATGTATACAAAAGCAGTCTTTCAACTGTTCTTTTTTATACAGCAGCAGAATATGTCCATCAGCATATTCTACAAATGGACTTCTGCTGCACCCTATGCAGCAGATTCTGTCGGGGTTTACAGGGTAGATATCAAGGAAATAGCAGTAGCTCCGTCCCACAAGTGACACCTGACCACCAGTAAGCATCGTGGATAGTGTCCATGTACATGACATACTAGAACTTTGTGTGATATCCTATTCCCAAACTGTTAGAAGTTCTGCTTATATATTTGCAATTCCAGTATTTATGCTATATTTTATTCTTAGCAATTCTGTACTACCATGGTAACTTTTTCTTAGTTGATATCTTTGTATATATTCACCTATTCAAATACTATGTGAGTACTCTGAATTGATTACAGATTCGTACATATGATACAGAACATTCTGGCCTCTAAGTTGGAACCATGATTTAATTTGAATTTTGGAATAATGTTTTGAAATATTTAATTTAATTAATATGTAATTAATTTTCTGAATATTACTTAATTATATTTTTAATTTTATGATTCATACTGTATCTCTGACTTACAAGCTACTTAAAAGACATGGTATGTTATTTTCTCCTAGTATTAGAAACTCTAAAAAGAAAAAAATATGTATATACAAGGATACATATATATATATATGTGTATATATATATGATAGATATATAGCTACATTGTCTTACTTCATTGAGAATAAAAGTTTATAGTAATATTGTTTAGACAAGATACCAGATCTGCACCTTTTCCTCTGAATAACTACTATAAATACAACAATATGCATAGTATTAATTGTAACCATCCTACTAACTTGTTTTGAAACTGTTTCATTGCTATTTTATCTTTTTTTCTCATTAAAATGAATTTTAAAAAATCTTTAAGGGCTGGCCAAATAGCTCAGTGGATTAAAGTATCTGTCTAGGCAGACACCCTGTAGTGCCTTCCCTAAAATAAAAAATAATAAAAAGAGTCACTTGTCTCCATATTGCATCTAGTCTTGCAAAGCTTAATGTTATCAAGTTCTACTCTGTACTCTGAAAAATAGAAAAGCTCCACAGCCAACTGGTAAGTGCCAGCCAGCCCCCTCTCAACTTCCTTTTTTTTCTAAACTTTCAAGGTCAGGAGACATAAGATATTCACATTCTCATTAAACCTGTTAGAGATGCCATTCCCCTTGACCAGTGTACAGATAACTATGTGGAAGTTGGAAATAAACCGAAGTTGCAAATCTAGAATATAAAGTGAGAATTATTTTCTTGGAATGGCTCATGGTAAGGGGTTGGGAGAGGAAGATGACAATTTGAGGCTGATGAGCTCTGAAGTGTCTGAAACAGAGAGTGACATTCTAAAGTGTTCAAGCATTTACATTTTTATAGGCTCTAGGGTTATGAAAGAAAAAAACACTTGTCCACCAAAATTGACAGAGTCAAAAATCTAACAAAATATATGTGTTTGGTTTTTTTACTATACATTTTTACTTTTAGGAAATGTAGCTCAACTCACTTCAACAAACAGCTATTGTGGCCCTCTTGTATGCATAGGACTAAAGTAGGAGGATGAGTATGATGTAGCTTTGTCTGCAGAGATTATTAACATTAGAAAAGTCAATTAAAATTGGGTTTATTGTAGGGATAATAATAGCTGTGACTCCTAATTTAGTCTAGGCACTATATAGCAGAATGGTAAAATCAAGAATGCATGAGACAGTTGACCTTAATAACCAGGTCTACCATTCAGCTCATGGGCAACACAACCCTGAAGGAGCTCCTCAATCTCTGTGACATCCCACTTGCTCATTTGTCAGTCCTGGGCAATCGATGTGCTCAGTGTTATTGTAAGAATTGCAGGGATGAATGTATGTAATTAGTTAAATATCTAATGAATTAATTTAAAAATGTAGTTAGTGCTATATGTTAGTTATAATTACTATCATCTTTCAGTGTGTGACATGTACTACGTAGGCTATACTTCATAATAATCTTGTGTTCCCACTACTTCACAGGTGAATAAATTCAAGTCCTTATAGGTTAATCAATGTGTTCAAGGACACAGAGCAAGTAAGGGCCATCAAGGGACAAAAATGACAATAATTTAAAGATCATTTTTATTATTGTTTGGCATTTGTAAGGATCTACACGGTCTAACTACATAAGTCAGACTTGTAATTATCCACCTGTTTACAGCCTCCCAAGAGCTGGGATTACAGGAGTGCTCCAGCACCCTCAGTCTCAATTGCAGTTTCAGTGGGCCCCTGGGGTGGGGCTGGAGTAGCAGGCTGGGGTTCAAACCCCTGACCCCTGTTCCTGCTTGCAAGCACTCTAATCCACTGAGCTATTTGGGCAGCCCAAGTGATTCTGGGTTTGTTGAGTTAACTACATATTTCTCTACAAGTTGTAAGTCTAAGATAGGCCTTTGTCTATAAACTCACTGTTCAAACGCAAAAGTGATGAGTCCTTTAATCAAATTTGTTCAGATTGGGGCCCGGTGGGATGGCTCAGTGATCTAAAGCACCTGCTTAGGAAAGCTTGGGCGGCTTCAGGGACCGCAGTTCGATCCCCGGCACCACATGCTGCACCAGCCCTGCCCTTGGGGTGGGCTGAGCCGGCCATAAAAATGAGTGAATAAACAAACAAAGGTTCTGAAACAAGAAAATAAATAAATAAATAAAATTAAATAAAATTTTAAAAAAAGAAAGTGTTTAAAAAAAATTTGTTCAGATGGACCAAGCAAAGAAAATTCTGGCTATGAAAAATGGATCAGGAGGGAATGTGTTTCAAAAAAAAGAAAGTAGGCGGAGTGTTTGTTTCTTCCTGCATTCTTGCCTTGAGCTGCTGTTTAAAAGCCTGAGAAGACCTTGCTAAACACAAGTTCAATGTTGGAAAATACAACTAACAAAAACATATTTGAGATGCACAGAAATTTATAGATGTTCACTTTCAACCACCTTCCAGAATATCTTTTGGTACTCAGTTATTCTACCCATGTGACACCTGAGTATTTGCTCAGTTCCCAGCATTGTGATGGTTGGTGTGGCTCAAAGATGCACAGCTGGAACCATGGTTCAGAGGAGCTCACTGTGCAGTTGCAGAAAGAGGCAGATAAGCCTCAGGGGATGATGATCAAGGAGTTGAATTCAGGTTGGATAAGGATGGCCTAGGCAAACTTTCTCAGGGGAAACCAAGGTGGGGAC
The DNA here is from genome assembly GCA_004027025.1 of Myocastor coypus. Classification (NCBI taxonomy): domain Eukaryota; kingdom Metazoa; phylum Chordata; class Mammalia; order Rodentia; family Myocastoridae; genus Myocastor; species Myocastor coypus. Next base: position 50,822 of record PVJA010002109.1, read on the forward strand.
TGGAATGTGTGTACAACTTTTTTCTTTAGCAGCACAAGTTTTCAACCATTTTTATGAAGTGAGCTTTGTTTTTCTCTTTAGTAGTTAACCATATTGGGACAGTTGTTTAAAAAGCTCTTAACCCTCTTTTTTCTTGTAACATTTCTGTCACCTTTACTTCTGTCTCAGGAAAACGGCTTATTGTGGGGTCCTATCCAACACTTGAAGCAATCTCTGAAGTCTCCTGTAACTCTGTCTTTTTTTTTCAAGATAGACCTCTTTCAATCATTTTATGTTACTTATTATCTATTCCTTTAATTTTCTGATGCCTCCTTGCTAGTCAAAACAAAATTAAGTATTCCCCATATGTTTGCGAAGGCCTAGGCTAAGCTAAGCCCTTTTCACTTATTAGCTTTAGCCTCACAACAGATTCTTTGACACACTAGTTTACCCCATTAGACAGGATAAGAGAATAAAGACTCAGGAAAGTCCTGCCTAAAATAAACAGCAGGAATGGAATCCAGGCCTACTGGGGCTTTCACATCTGATTTTAACAGTTAATGATGCTGTCTCCTCAGAGCCCACTGATTCCATTAAAATGACCAGAGACAAATTTGGAATACCTAGGGCACCTTTCAGCTGAGTGAAAGTAACATATTGAAGAAGAAGGAAGAGAACAAAGAGGAGGAGGCGAAGGAAGAGAAGGAGGAGAAGGATGCATTAGAACCAATTAGAGGAAACATGAAATCCTGGTCTATAACTGTCTTTGGCTTGGTGTTCCATGTTCTGAGTAGGGAAGAAATCATTTCAGTTAGAAGAAGTGTGATGGACTGTCACAGGTATGCAAAATCAGCTGTCTGGTGAATAGTACAATTCACTTGTATTTGTTCATGATAAACAGAGGATATTGTGTATTGAACTCTCAGTCACATCTATGCAAAGAAAGCCCCCAAATGTAGGAATAATGCCTATAGCCCTATCCTCCTAAAAGCATATTTCCTTATCTTTCCTTTTTCTATGAAATTAAGTTACTTGCATATTTTTTATGACAAAGCCTAGATGAACTACTGGCAATTTTATCCACTGGAGGACATTTGTCACCATAGACATTTCTGGAGAGTGCTATAAGGATCTGGTGGCTAGAGGTCCGTAATTTGGTGAAATTTCCTGCAATGCTCATTGCGGCCCTACAATAAAGAACTATCCAGCCCCAAATGTCAGTGGTGCTGAGGCTGAGTAACTGCAGTAGACTCAGTTAACCCATGCACCTCGCATTCTTCTTTTTCCTTTCTTTCTTTCCTTTGGTTTCCCCTTTCTTAATATCTCATTCTTTGCCATCTTTCTAATCTTCTATCCAAAGGCTTTTCTTTCTGGAAAGAATGGCAGAAAAATATTTATTTGGCTGCTCTTCACTGAGCAGACTTTGCATCTGAAAACCAAAGTACAGCTTGCCAGAGTCCCATAGCAAGGTGGCATTTAGGGTGCCAGGACTTGTTAAAGCAGGAGTGCCTCTCAATTTCAGGCCTGATGAAGTTTTCTTAGTCATTTTATTTATCTGGTACAGGGTCTCACTACACAGCTCATATTCATAGTGATCTTCCTATCTTAGCATTCGTGTGCTGGGATTACAGACTTATGCCATCATTCCTCGTCCCAGTGGCCTGCTCAGCACAGGGCTGGCACAGCATGCACTACTGGAAATTGAAGGCAGGTCTTTGTGCTTGCCAGGCAGGTACTTAGACCGCTGAGCTATCTCCCTGGCCAGCCCTGATGAAGTCTATAAGACACCCTTATTTTGTTCCTGGGTGGATATGGATCCCGTTATTCCTGGAAGACTCAAATGTTCTCCACTTTCCAACTACTGTCTCCTACCCTGGTCTCAGGCTTCAAATCACTGTATTAGTTTGCTTGGGATGTGATAAAACAGCACCCCAGACTGGCCAGCTTAAAAACAGACATGCATTTCCTCACAGTTCTAGAGGCTAGAAGTCCAAGCTCAAGATATCAGTGAGTTTACTTTTTCTTTCCCAAGTTCTCTATTTTTGGCTCTGCCTCTGACTGTACATGCTGTTCCTTTTCATGGTGTCTGTAGATAAATTTCTCTTTATAAGGACATTAGTCATGTAGGACTAGAACCGAGGTTAGAATTTCATATATGATTTGTGGCAGAGAACATTTCATTGTGTTACAAGGACATATAACTATTGTTGAATTTTCACTGAATGGCAAATACTTCCATTTTATGTTAATATTCCCATTGTCTTTAAAATACATATATTTGAAAACAATCAAGCACATTGTAACTCTTACAAAGTCGCTTTAATTGTAGCTCTTTGAAATGGGCCCTGTCGTGGCTTAAGTAATGTCCCTCCAAAATTGACATTATGGTCTTCATCCCTAGTTCCTCAAAAGATGACCTCACTGGAAAATAGTTTTGAAGACACAATTAAGCATCTGGAATAGGGAAGGCCACTGGTCCAATATGGCAGGTGACTTTATAAAATCTAAAAATGTGGATAGAGACCTACGAAGAAGGAGGATAGTGTAGAGGTTGTCTTAGTTACTTTTTACTTGTTACTGGGACAAATACGTGACACCCAAAATGAAGGAAGGAAAAGTTTATTTAGTTTCCAGTTACTGGAGGTTTCAGTCCATATTCGGCTCCCCAAGGCTGAGTGGAACAGGGCAGAGAGCATCCAATTCATGGCAGTGGAACAGCAACAATCTCGACAAAGGCAACTGACCAACCAGGGTAGCAGAGAGCAACAGCGCTAGTCTGTCTCTCTGTCTCTCTTTAAATTACATCAGGCTTTCTGCCTCATCCTATCCACCTTAGGTCACACCCATAATCCCAGAAGTACTCAGACTCATAATACCATCAGTACTAAAACACATAATTCCAGGGATCATGAATCAATTCTCAACTCTGGAAGTCCCCGCCTCATGACTGTATGAAGCTTTTGGGGGACAACTAGGCATAAACCATAACAAAGCTACAAAAAAACACCATGTGAAGACAGAGGAAAGATTGGGTGCTGCAGCAAAGGTAGAAACGCCAAAAATTGTGAATATGAAGAGCTAGGAAAGAGGCACAAAGCAGATTATTGCTGACAACCCTCAGAAAAACTAGCTCCGGGGGCACCTGAAGCTTGGACTTCTAGCCTCTAGCACTGTGTAACAACGGATTCCTGTTGTTTAAGCCACTTATTCTGTGCAGCATCCTTATGACAGCCCTAGCAAATTAATACGGCTCCTCTTCTCTATCATCCCATGACTACAGCTAAATGCAGGTCTTCACTATTTCTTACCTCCTCTGATTATTGTAATCAACCTTGCACACCTTATGTACTTCAATATCTTGTCTTTTCATCTGTCTTCTACTGAACCGCCTTGTGATATTTCTAAAATTCAAGTGACCTTTACAGGGGATCTTTAGTCACCCTTATCCTCAGGGTGTGTCCCATGATCATCAGTCCAGTGTGCAAGACATTTTATTAATAAAATTACTTGTTTTCTTTGAGCTTCAGAGAAATTTTCAAGACTTCCTGAATTTCTTCTTAGAGGACAGAATCCATTTGGGTGTGAGAAGGAAAAAATAGCCCATTCTCAGGAAGAAACACACATTTAGATCTATGTGCAGAGTTAGAACTCACTGGGGTACCTGAAGAAAATTTCCCGACCCAGTTAGCATTTGTAATTTGGGGTTAAGGAACTCTAATTGTTTTGGGCTCTTGTCGGTCCTGCTCCTGAATCGTTCAGATGGTAAATTGAGGTGACCAAGTCAAGCAGAAGGGTGCTGCTTAGTTTAAGTATTTTATTACATGCTTCTTTCTCTGTCTCTCTCTTTGCCTCTCTTTCTCTGTGTCGCTTTGTCGTTCTGTCTCTGTCTGTCTGTCTCTCTCTCTTTCCTTCTCTCTTTCCCCCTCTCCTTACTGATGATTTTAAGGACAAATAAACAACTTCATTGTACTAGGCTAGGAGGCTATTCTTTCATAGGAAAATTACACCAGATAAAAGTAGTTCCATGTGGAAGTCACATTCACTGCAGGGATAGTTAGATCCTGACTGTGGTTTGCAGCAGCATTTCATTTTCCTTGTTTTCTTGGTTGTTTGCCAGCATGTTGGTGTTCTGGGTCCTTGGTGGCAAATTTAATCTAGAAAATCCACTGCAGGTTTTCCTTATCTTTAGATTATAAGTAATTCTTGTTTTTTCCTCAGGGTAGTCTCTAAACATATATACCTTTCTCCTGGAAATCACTCAGTGTATGATAAATATTTATTATGTATCTACAATGTGTCAAGCATTCTATAAAACTCCAAAAATGTTACAATTCTACAAAGATGAGATTTTTTCCCTCATTAATAAGTATATTTCTGCTTCAGTGACTTTTCTTGCTGTGGGTATTATTCTAGAATAATACCCCATTTGTTCCCTTAAGGCTAAGAGAATAAGTCACCAAGTTCTTCGTCTCCCACTGTCTCATAACTTAGCTCCTCTAAAATCCCCCCCTTTCTCTTGCCTTACAAAACCAACTTGTCCTGTGCTCTTCCATCTCTGTATCTTGGTTTTCCCTTTTGGGATTGCTTTCTCATCTTTTGAGTTTCAATCTAAGCCTTATCTCCTCCTCAAGGCCTTTCATCTTTCCTTTTTCAGATGTTTTACTTCCCAATTAGAATTACTCATTGTCCATATTCTTTTGAGATTTTTTTGTTATTATTTAAATTGCTATTGCATCTTAATCATTTTGCATTATAACAACCTGTTTAAACATTTATCAGAAAGGCAAATCTTGGCCTTTCTGATCTATCGAGCCAAATAACCTTGGATAAGTTCCTTAGCTTTTTACCCCATCTTTTGTAAGAAGATAATGACATTTGCCTTCCAGTAAATTTTTAAAATTTTATCTCTGTCCTTTTATCATGTGGCTCTGGCTGACAAGTTTACACAAAAGCAATGTGTGACATTTCTTGATTTGCACGCTAAATTGGTGAGATGTGATACTCAAGGGCTCTTTTCCTTTTGCAGCACAAATCAACAATATTCCAAATACCAACCAATATCCAGAAAGCTCAAGAATAGCCTTAGATTTCAAACAGTTCTTGGATCTTCTGGCCTATGTGTAACAGTTTCCAGGTGACAAACATAAATAAGCAGAAGAAACAAGGAACAAGTCATTGCTATATTAAGCCTCCAGGATTTTGTTGTTGCTGTTACTGTAGCAAAGCCTAGATTAACCCGACTAATGCCAATGTTATTATAATTAAATGTGTAGTGTAAATAGAACATTTGATGATATTTGGCAGACAAAAAATGTTTAATCATTGTTGAGATCATTTGTGGAGGACACAGTGGAGGTAGGAATAATACCAATTCCAACTTTGCTATGTATAACCAATTAATATCAGTATTATATTTTGATCTAAAAGATCCCACAAAGAAAGAAGCTTTATTAAATTACCTATGTTGAACTGACTCCTACTAATATGTTGTTCTGTCTGAAATTAAGCCTTCTAACCTATCATGAACTTATTTACTTGAAACAATCAATACACAAAGTGACATTGATCTTAAGAGAATGTCAAAACTCTAATGCCCTTTGTGAGGAGAGCCATGACCTTCCTCTGCTTTGGAGGAATTGCAAACAGAGGCAATGTGCACAAAGAGTCTATCCCAAAGGGACTCAGTCTCCTAGTTGCAGAATTTCCATTGTGTTATATTGAGAAGGACTCCTTTCTGAATCAGAAAGACCTGCATTCAAAATTCACTCACTACTTTCTTGCTCTGTGAACCTCGGGAAGCTGATTCACCTCTTGACACTCTAGTTTTCCATGCATAAAATGGAAAAGGAGTAGTGCCTATCGCATAGAATTGTGAAAATTAAATGAGATAACACATCCAAAACACTTGGCAACGTGCCTGCTGTGTAGTAAGCTCCTAATAAATGGTAGCTATTATTATTACAGCAAGTCGCAGCTCAAACTACATTTTCTGCCAAAATACTGTACAGAACTCATTGAACTGTGAAGTTCCTATTATAACTGGGAAGAAAAAAAAAAAGAGGAAAACAGGGGCCTTCAACATTAGCTTGGGGAAAGGAGAGATAACTCTTCTGTGCTACATGTTCCCTGGCTATTATCCCTTCCTCCAGAATGGCTGACATGGAGGGGAGCACAAATAACTTTATGTTGGATGGGCCCTAGGAGCTCCACAGAATGAGTTATGCAGCAAGGACAACTATAGTTCCCAAGTTTTTCTTGGATCTTCAGGTTTATTCAGAGTACTGCTCAGCAAACAAACAATTGTCAAATTAGTTCTTCCCAGGTGATGTAAAATTCAGAAGGACATGCTGGGTGTGGTGGTAGATGCCTGCAGTCCCAGCACTTGGGAATCTGAGGTAAGAAGATCCTCATGAGTTCAAGGACAACCTGGGTTGTATAGTGAGGTCGACTTTGTCTTCATAGTGAGATCTTGTCTCAAGAAACAAAAACAAAGCGGGAGAGCAAGGTTCAGAAAAATGGAATATTGGAATAGTTAAATTTTTTTTTTGTTGTTGTTTCTTTTCTTTTTTTTTAGGAGTGTTAATTTGTATATTGTCTTGGATGCAATAGGGTTTCCTTCAACTTGGAGTCAAAGGAGCAGAGACTCAGCTCTGAGAAAGTAGATCACAACCTCACAACAGTTAGGGTCTAAAGCAGAGGTATTCTGAACTATGCTTGATTTTGAAGTAAATTTTACTGGGCTACAGTAATATCCATAGTACAGCTGCAACAATCATATTAGTGTGCACAAAGTCTAATATATTTATTACTTGGCCCTTTGCAGAAGTTTTCAGGCAGCCCCACTCCAAATCTAAGATGAGAGATTTTCATTAAGAGATTTCTAACAGCCTATGGCTTGGACTGGAGGGAGTGGTGCCTGGTACTCAGTTTTACAAAATTTCATTATTACCTGCTTTAAAGTTGCATCCTTCGATCATTTTCTCTATGGAGCTTACTGTATGCACATATTGGCCTTCTGTTAATGTTGCCTGGGAGGTCTAGGGTCTGTTGAGCTGAAGCAAGGAAGACAATTACAGTATCAGTGTTCTGTTGTCATGGCTATGATATAGCCAAAAGCAACCAAGAAGAAGGCAACATTGGAACAGCAAATGAGAGCAGGTCATTATATGGAAGACACTGGGCTGGGGAGATAGCTCAGTGGTCTAAGTGCCTGCTTGGCAAGTGTAAGGAGCTGGGTTTGGTCCAGCTGCCATGCCAGCCCCAGAATCATAGGTACGCTGAGCTGGCTACCAAAAGCAGAAGTGATGGTGCATGCCTGTAATCCCAGCACTGGGGAGTGAGACAGGAGGAAGCATGTGAGACCCTGTACCAAACAAACAAACAAACAAACAAATAAATAAATAAATAAATAAATAAAAGATTTTAAGAAATAAAGTCAGGAATATTTTGATCTATTTAATATATATTTCTCAAGTCCCGGAATGATTTGTTAATGATGCACTTTACATGAAGATATTTTAAGTGAGTCCAGGAAATACATAACAAAATTTAACTGTGGGTGTCCTTGTGGAATGGAGCATATTGTAAGTGTTGGTATTTTTTATTTTCTGGGTTTTTTTTTTCCTTTGACCTTGCCTCGCTTTTATAGTAAGATAAAAAATAAAGAAGAAATATTCCAAATAAATACAAGGCAGATGTCAGATGGTGAGAGGCTCATGGTTTTTTTGCAAAATGAGTAGATAGACAATGATTTCCACTCTGTCTGACTGATCAAAGCTTGCATTCTCCCTGGATAAGCATTAGTGTGCTTGGCCCTCTTAAGCTCATGAATTCTTTTCAGAGAAGAAGACCAGAACAATACCATGTTTGTGGCACTGACTCATAAAACTTAGGGCTGATTAATCCACATCTTATTTTATAGGAAATGATTCCCAGAGAAACTAAAATATTTTTCCAAGGCTATCAAACTGATTACTGGTAAAGTGAGATAGGAATTCAATTTCTATTACTTGTAGTCCAGTGCTCCTCCTTCTTCATTCCAAGGTTGTCAGAGTAAGATTAGGCTTTACAGCTAGAAGAAAATTTAACACTTCTCTGCAGTAACATTTGCAATAGAGAGATAAGAACTTGAGATACAAGACTGATAGAATAATTTCAGATTACTCAGGGGTAAAAGAACTTAGAAAATCAGAGCTAGGATTTCATCATTCTACCTGATTATCTTACCTCATCCTTTCTTTTTTGCCAGGTAGCAGAGGTTCTATCCCCCATAGCCTTGGCATCTCGTCATTGGTACCTCTGTACTTTCCTCTAGGGGAAGTATTTGCACAGTGTACTGGAGTCTGACATCAGCGAGTGAGCTCTTGAGGGTGTTCTGCTTATGCGCACCCTTGCTAGAGAAAAAGCTGACTATCCCTGGCTGTGCAGCTGCTCCATGTGTGCACCCAGAGCTATCTCTACATAGCTATTTATATTAGAGGACTCAGGAAATAAAAGCTCTGAGTAGAGTTCACGTCACCGTACAGGCATGTCCTGTGTGTGTCACCAGCCAGTGACCTTCTCCTTTATGTTCTGCCCATTAGGCATTTCTTTTAGGGTAATTGGCAAGGACTTGCTTCAGTGTGTGATTTGTTTATATAAATGCCCCTAAGGAATCTGGTGAGGTGGAAAATATGGCACATAAAAGGTCTTGTGATATTTTAGTCAGATATTGACCAGGGGAACAGTTTGGAAGAAAGGCAACAGACTAATATTTTGTTTCTACTGTGTCAAATGTCATATTGGGTCCTGTTACACACAACATGATAATATGAATTTAAACTGACTGTGAACTGCGTTCTATAAGGCGAAGTTATTGTCTTAATTTTTTTATTAAAGCCCAAGAGTAGCATATTGAAATTACATGTCACGTAGAAAGTGCTTGTTCTTAGTAATAATATAGAGAAGGAATAGCACTGCCCCTGGGAGATCCAGTGGCCATCCTTTTACGTGGTATTGGCAGGGCATAAATAGCTTTAGCCAGTTACATATGCTGACTGAAGGGAAAGGTCCAAGGCTCAAACCCAAGTACTCTCTTGTTTGTATTAACTGGTTTCAATTTAGTGAGTGTTGGAAATGATACTGAAATAGACTTTCTCCTTGTGAGGTGGAGGTGCAAAATAGAAGTTGCATCACTGACTTCCTCTAATGTAAAATTTAGCTGGTTCTCTTGGAGCACAATAATACCATTGTCTCTTGGCAGAATCAGTGTCTGTATAAGAGGATTTCACAGTGCTTGTGATCTTCAAAATCTCAGGTGTTCTCACACAAGGCTAATTACAATATGCCCCGTTGCATGTACAGAAGAGAAATGAACATATTTTCAAGGTCAGAGTCATCTCACTCTATGTTTTTTTTTTTTGGTGTACAAGTGGGCTGTTAGTACGACTTCCAAATTGGTCCTTCATCTAGCCCCTACCTCTCTCTGTTGCAGCCATATCGAGCTTTTCTGTTTCTCTAATAAACACTCTCCAAATGGGATATAGTTTAGAGCTAGAGCGCTTGCCTCATATGTGCAAGGTTCTGGGCTCCATCCATAGCATTACCAAAATAACGATAAATGAATGAATGAACATAAATGGTCTCTCTCACAACTGTATTTGAAATCTGAAATGGATGATGGGTGCTGCTTCTTCATGGAACACACTCCTTCTGCCTGGCAGAAATCTCGCTCCCTTTCACAAATCATCTACTCTAAGAAAAAGGGCTGCTTCCGTTTCAGATTCAGTGCTACTTCCTCAGGGAAGCCACTTCTGCTTACTCCATTTCCTAAGTGGGGTTATGTTTTTGGAATAAGCTCCCTCCCGAGCTCTGTGAGGCGAGGATCTTGTATATCTGTTCAGAATTGTATTCCACTTGATAAGCACTGTGCCCAAAGTACACTGGGCTCACAGTTAATATCTACTGAGTGCTGCACCTTTGTATTACACTGTATTCAATGTTCAGTGTAGATGCTGGTTGTTGTCCACGAAATTACAAAGAACACCTGCAGCTAGAGTAGCAAAGCTATGGATCACAAGCCGATTCAGTCTGCCACCTGGCTTGGTAAATAAAGTTTTACTGGAGTATAGTTACAGCAATATTCCTTTGTTTATGACTGACATTGGGCTAAAACAGCAGAACTGAAAAATTGCGGGGATGATTGTATGGCCCACAATGGCAATCCTTTTCCTAGATTCTTTCCTTTTCAATCCAAGAAGATATATAAGAAAATAGCTGCTATAAAACCCCTCCTCTACTTTTGATTTTTCAGTGCCCTCATATAACCACTTCCAAGTGAGTTTCCCCACAAATCTTCAAACCTTGGAGTTCCATGAATAGCACACTCAAAATGGCAACAACTTAAAATTTTTAAATGATTAGGAGAAAATAATTGTGGCTTGGGCCAAAAGTCATTAGAATGTTTCTAGTTTGTTCCACTTTCTGCCTAATTAAGCTGTACCAACTTTCAAAGCACAGATCCCAAATTTCCTCCTCTGTAAGGACCACTGTTCCCTGTAGTTCTCAGAATTTTTTCTTTCTTCTTAGAGTTTATTCCTATAAATGTAATGTGTGAACCATTTATTCAGGGCTCTCTGGAGATGGATCTTGTGCTCTCTTATGTCATTATTTAATATATATTAATTTCGTTTCCCAATTAGATGCTAAACCCCAAAGGGTGATGTCATTAAATACAAAGCTTGACCTAAAATATTATAAAATATAATTCTCATTGTCACACAGTGCTTTGTACAAATGAGCTTGTATAAGATTGAAAAATCTACATTTTAGGAGCTATGCTTGAACTGCTTGCTGAGAACCCTCAGGCTTCTTTGAGTGCCCTTGTTTTGTATCTGGGGATCCGACAGGGGTTGTCTCATTTGTGCTCATTAATTGGACTGTTTTGTATGGCCACTATGCAGTGTTCAATGTGTTGTTTCTCCCTTACTCCGGAAGCCAGTATTTGTTTATTCTCCCTCTTGAGCTGGCTGAGGGCATCTCAGTAGGAGCATGCCAAGCTGCTATCTCCTGTGTTCTCAAGGTTAGATTGCTATTTGCAACTGCTATAGTGCTAGAGCCACATTGTTTGTCTGTAAATTCATGCAGAAGGTGAATAAATCACTTCACCTCCATTCTGCTTTGTTCTCTGGGCTTCAGAACATGACAAAGTGACTTCTATCTCCACAGATTCTGCAGCTTCTGCTCTTCCCAGGGGTCCAGGCAAGAGTCTCTGGGTTTAGCCCATAAGACCACTAGATAATGAAGAAGTCCGTGTGGTCGAGTGGAAGGAACGTCAATGCAAGGCAGCTGCACAAGCCCTAGCAACCTCAGGTCAGGTGCCAGGCACATGAGTTACACGTCCTTTTGGACATGTCTGCTTCAGCAGGTTAAATAAGATGAAGACTTGAGGGTCCAAATCTCTGTCACAGTTAAGCTAGATTGTTAACTTGATTGCCTTGAGAGCCACCTGAGAGGTTAGTAAAACATTTCTGAGTGTATACCTTCCTACCTAGTGCTGTTCCCCTACTCTACTCCCCTCCATGAACTAAGCTTTGCTTCTTTCTAGCATAATGTGCCTGCCTTGGGGCTAGCCCAGGGATTAAACTTCCAAAATTTTGCATTCAAATGAACCTCTCGGGGGGACACCCACTCGGGCCCCCCCCCCCTTCTGTCCCTCTCTTGGACAGGAGCTTTCTTTCCCTCAATAAATATGTTCTGCTCATTAAAAAAAAATGAACCTCTCTTCCTTGTGGGTGTTAGGTATTTTGTCCCAGCAACCAGAAAGCTTACCAATATAACCTACAATTTGGCTTCAGTCTTTCCAATCATCTCTATTCATTTGTTAGCCAGATACTGTGGAATATGGCCAAGATTGGGAGGTCAAGCCATCTTTCCATGTGTTTGAAATTTTTGATCCAGAGACACACAAGCATTTTCAATGCTGATTATTTTATGTTACTAAATTTGATCATATACCTGGAATACCTCTGCCACTTTGTTCTTGAAACATGATGCAAAAGAACACATTTAAGTCAACCACTCTATCGACAAATGACACACAGCTACACAAGCCATAGTATAAGAGATGAACAACATATAGTTTCCTTTAGGCAGGACCTCCACTCAGAAACATGACGGGGATACACTGAATGAAGGACAAAAGGAAGAACCTAAAGGAAAAAGTGAAAGAGGGAGGAGTAAGAGGGTCATAGCTTCAACAAGGAAAATGAAAGATGGAGATTATGTATATTATCATTTGTCATAAATACCCCCCAAAATAATCTCACGGTTCTACCAACTTCACATACCTCTGTCTGATGCTACCATTTGGAAGACAAATCATGAGAATGCTGTCAGGTGACCCATCACGCCTTGCTGAACACACTGAAATTCTCCTGCCCATTGTCACACGCATGAGGCTGCAGTGAGCCTTGAATAGAGGTGCCCACACACCATCCCACTACTAATGGAGAGGCTGCCTTTGCAGGTGGTACCTACTGACAGGGAAGCCTGCCCAATGTGCATAATGTCAGTTGCTATGCTATTCAGTCTGATAGGCATATGTTCAAAGTGAGGGACTCGGGATACTGGGTGGTTGTAAGTCACCAGTGATGGAGACTTACAGAGAGATGAGAAGACATAGTAACAGAAACCCAACAACTAACAAGAGAGAAAAATCAACTAGCTGCCTCCAACAGCAGGCTCCCCAGCCTTGCTACACACTCTACTTCCTAATATCAGTCTAGTTTTTAATATAGCAACCCTGCTCCTCATTATAGTGAGTATCTTTAACTTGAACCTCTCAGTAACATGTGATAAGAAAAGAATGTTGACTCCCATTCTGTTTTTAAAATTGCCTCCATCTCTAAAGTCCTCCTAAGAGACAAAATAGATTATAAAGTATGAAGTGCATGCCCTTGTCTCCTTTGGGTGCCACTCATCTTTCAGCACGTGATCATAAATCATGTGCTGATGTCAACAGTCTTTCACCTTCCCCAAAATGACTACATCAATCTATGTCTCCTGAGGTACTATGCAGTGATATAAGTGATGATTTATTCAAAGGGAGACGTTGGTAAACAAAAAAATATATAGCACTCATGACTTTCTCTGTGAATGTTTGATTTTTTCATAGACAAACTTTGTCCATCTTTGTGAACATTGGATATTGATTTAAATATTTTCTTTTACTCCACAGGAAACTTTAGGAAGCTTATCTCAACTTCTTAGGTTTGTGAGGTATTTCCTTAGGAGTAAACTTGTGAGTCAATGAACTGGTCCATGTCCCATGCACTTTTGGTACATGAGAAGTAGTGTCACATGATGGCTACAACATGGACCTTGAATGTGGGTGGCTTTTGCTTAAATACCTGCTCTACTGCTTATCTATGACACAGTCAGAGGTATGGTGATCTGGCTTTCCAGGCTTGATTCCCTTTTAAGAATGGAGTGATAATTCTATCCACTTTGTTGTGTTGAAAGGATTAACTAATACATTAAAATGCCAGACTCTATAAAAAGAGTATGATAAATTGCTATCTAGTATTATGATCATTTATAAACTGTTTTCCAAATAAGCTTCAGCTAGCTTGGCTTTTTCAACTTTATGTGAATTTTGTTTTACATTTTACTTTAGTTTCATTCTTGATATACCTACGGAAATCTTCATACATCCTAGGAATACTGCTCATCAAATTTGAAAAACTGATCACAATCATATAATCAGTGTGAGATCAATAAACAGAACATTACACCTATCCAAACACTTTCTCTTCAGCCCCTCTTGAATCAGTAATTCCCAAAAGTAATTTGTTTTCTGACTTTCAACACTATAGCTCAGTTTGACCCATATCTGAATTATGTATTTATTTATTTATTTATTTATTTATTTATTATTTATATTTAGGGAAGAGTCTACAGGGTGTTTAGTGTCTTACTAGATTGGACTTGGAGTGATGCATGTGTTTACAGCCTCCCAAGAGCTGAAATTACAGGCGTGCACCACCACGCCCTGTCTCACTTGCTATCTCAGCTTGCCCTGGGGGCGGGGCTCACACAGCCAACATGGGGTTTGATCCCCTGGCCCCTGAACCTGCTTGCAGGCACTTTAATCCACTGAGTTATTTGGCTGGCCCTTGAATTTTACATAGGTATAATCTTTCAAGAGGCTTATTTTGCTTAATATTATATTTGTATGACTCGTTCATGTTATGTACATAAATATCTCACTATAATATCCCACTGTTTAAATATACTAGCTTATTAAAAATTATCTGCTGCTGATGGTGCTTAAGTAGTCTAGTTTCAGGATGCTATGAATATTGGTATGAACATTCTTTTACATTTTTCAGGGTGGGTAATTGGACATATTATCACTGGCATTGAAATAGGTGATGCAGATGATATATATGCATTTGTGTGATTTTAGTAGAAAATGCCCAATAGCTTCTTCAAATGATGACATCACTTTATGCTGTGTTGGGGAGTTTGATTGCACCTTATTTCTGCCTTTGTCTGCTCTTACGTTTTTTCTGTTTTATATACTCGTGTGGATACACTGTTTTTCTTGTTTGTTTGTTTTGTTTTTGTTTTTGTTTTGTAGAATCAGTCTAACAAAGAAAATTGGAAAGAACAGGGCACCAACTAAAAATTGATTTTGAGCCTTTAGCCCTGAAATTTACATATCTACTTCCTAGAAGTGTGACATAGCAAGCCATCATGTCATTTCACTTCTCTGTGTCTGCTTCTTTGTGTTTAAAATGAAGCTAATAGTCTCCAAGGGATTTAAAACCCTTTTTCCAGGAATGTTCTGTGGGAATTTGTGAACTGTTATCCCATCTTGCTTTCAAGTCTTTTCTTGCTGTGTGCTAGACCTTACTCATCTGCTAGGGTTGCACACCAATAAAAGATTGTAATCATTTGGTATAGGTAGAAATCTCTGTAGTTGGAAAATAAAGGCTTCGATGGATCAAGCTGCTTTTGCAACTAGACTTTTGCAAGCAAAACTGCAACAGGCATAGGGTTTGTTTCTTTCCTATTTACTGAACTAAGATGTGAAAATAAGGCCCAGTAATAATTTAAAACTGTTCATATATTTTAGTACATCTCGCTCTATCTCATTCATTTACCAAACATGATAACTCAGCCAAATATAACCCATGAGGAAAAGGTGACAGAAACAATAAAAAATTAAAAAGTTAAAAAATACAAAAGATAATCCTTTAACAGTGGGATTCAGAAAGCAAATTAATATGCCAACCCAAACTCCTTGTTTGTTCTCCAGTTGGATTCAGTTTAGTGGTTCTGAGAGGACTTTGGAGGATAGAATAAAATGATGCAGTTGCAGTTTACAGAAACTCGGTTATCTCCCCTTCTTGGTATCCACAGTATCAACCAGCTGGCTCAGACATCTGGAAAGCCTATTTCTAGTCACAAGTGCACTTACAACTTCTCAAAGAAATACTGCACGATCAAATGGAATACCAGCATCAAAGATTCCATGGACTGCACAACCCATGCATCCCCAACATTCCAGAGGGGGAATCCTTGTTTCCAGAGCCTATCAGCTTGTTTTGTAGATCATAAACACTGATGAAAAGAAAGACTAAATGTCATACTTGAAATAAAATTCAGCATCTATCCAGATTTCTTAATTGTTATCATGTAAGATACTTTAAATTCCCTTAGCAAATTTAGGGTTTGGCATGCTATGACACTGAAGACCCTAACTTGCAGGGTGTGGAGCTCCTATTGGGAGAACTGTCACAATCTGCTTTTCATCTTTCAGAATTAGATTAGATGTCTCATTTTTCCTCAATTTTCACCTGATCCAGAATAAATTAATAGTATTTTGTATATTTTACATTATAATTTTTCCACTTCTTCCTTTATCATCTATCTCCATCTTCAATTCTACCTCTATCTCTACTATCATCTATATCTATATCTATATCTATCATTGTATGCATTCCCAAAGAATGTAGAATTCTATTTGAGTTTATTCTTTGTCTCTTTCATTCTTGACTCCTAATGTTGGCTAAAACCATTAATTATAAGAAGTTGATCATTGCATCTTGTGCACAGAAATTATGGCAAGAGATAAAAAGAGAGAATGGGGATGGAGAAAGAGTTATAAAGAAGAGACAGTAAGAGAGAAGTAAGAAATGAGAGAAGGGAATTGAGGAGATGCTATGGATACCTGCTATTTTTGCATGCTAAGCATTATATTTATTTTCTTTCCCTCCTTTCATTGCTATGTCTCTGGCCTCCCAATTAGATCTGCAAAAACAGTCCTTCCTATACAACACATGAAGTTGTGTGACGCTGACCACATGGTCTTCTACTCCCAAGACGAATGCATAAGCCAGGCTTTCCATCACCACATGATGCCTTCACTACAGTGGGAGACCAAGACAGACAAATATAACTCTGTTCTGAGGAAATTATTAGAACCACCAAACAGAAATATTTCTCCTGGTTGCAGAGGAAGAATCTGGATCCTTCAGCAATACTTTTACCACCATGAAGGGCAACACTGTGGCTTAAAAAATATTTATCAAAGAGATGGTGATAGACTCCAGTGCGGTGAGGAAGACTGATTTATTAATCTAGTTACATGAGCCAACTTACTAGTTTTTCATGATGAAATAATGAAAATTAGTTATTTTCATATGTAGCTAACAAAACTCCAACTAAACAAGATTTATAAGAGAGAAAGGAAGGAAACAGCAATAGGAAAGAGGCTTCAGTTACCTTTGAGTGCTACTGATAGGTCACCCTGACTCGCTGAGCACACTCATGTAATCCATCAGTTAAGCTAATAGATGGACTTTCCTGTGAGGCAGGAGGAAGACCACCTTGGGACAGCCTGGGCTTTGGTAAACAGCCTGTTTCTTAGCTCTCTGAAAATCATTATACTCATGTTGGCACATAGAAATGCTATCATCTTGGATAATCTGTTTCTGATATATAGTGCTTTTAACTATAAAGTGAGAGTTTGGCCTGGAATTTGGCCTATTTTCTCAAGATATTTCCTACATCTGACACTCCTTATCCCCCATCTGATCTTCCTGTAGCTCCTACTGCATCATCCCCAAAGCTTACTCTGAAGTCCACTCTTGGGATAACTTGTATGGCTGGTCACCTCAGCTCCCCCAGGGCAGAAGGGGATCTTGGTACGTGGAATTTTCCATGCTAAAACAGAATATCCTAGGAAACTGTGAAAGATCTGTCATGGCAGATCAACATTCTTCCTTTCGATCATCTCAAATGGAGGCTACTGGTGCTCAGCCAAACTATAGGGACAGATTAGTGGATCATGGGAAGAAATGATCCAGGGCATGACCTGAGTGGATTATTGTGCACTATATACTGGAGGAAGCTAATTCTTTGGAAATTATTACTTTCAAGATGCACAGGATGTGGCAGTGGCAGTAGCAGCAGCAGCAGCAGCAGGAAACTGTGGGAAGACCAGAGGCCAGAGCTGTGAAGACCAGCATGACCTCATCTGCCCACACTGGACAAGTGTCCTAGAGGCCAGGACTGAAAAGTCAGCTGTGGAGCCCGGATTTTCTGTCCTGGTGGCTCTGCTCCTGTTTTGCCGGGCCACCACTGCCTACTTCCTGTACCAGCAGCAAGGCTGGCTGGACAAGCTGATTGTCTCCTCACAGAACCTGCAGCTGGAGAACTTGTGTATGAGGCTGCCTAAGACTTCCAAGCCAGTGAGCCAGATGCGAATGGCTGCCCACGGAAGGCCTGCTCCAGGGGCTCATGTAGAACGCCACAAAGTACGGCAATGTGATGCACACGCTCCTGAGTCTGACCCCCTGGAGGGGTAACCACCGCTGAGGGAAAGCTTCCTCGAGAATCTGAAACACCTTAAGAACACCATGGAGAGCCTGGACGGGAAGGCTTTTGAGAGCTGGATGCACTACTGGCTCCTTTTCGAAATGAGCAGGAACTCCCTGGAGGAGAAACCTACTGAGGTGCCACCCAAAGAGCCTCTGGAAGCCAAGGCCCTGTCTTCTGGGCTGGTTGTGACTAAGCAGGAACTGGACCCCGTCACCATGTGAGGACAGCAGGCGCCATCTCCAATACCTCGCCAGCTCTACCAGCTCTAAGGCTGCAGGTTTTTAAAGTCCCTGTGGAGCTGCCAGCCCTCTCCCTTTCCCCGGCTTGTGCCCCCCCCCCAGCCCATCCCTCCAATGTGTCTCATCCCACAAGGCACTGAGGCCTGGTTTCCCATTGATCATCCTTGGACAAAAGATCAAATCAGAACAGCACACAAAGATGCAGGAGGGCCCTGCTGCCTGCCCCACCACCTGCCTGCATGGACACAAAGGCCAAGGAGGCCTCAAGCCAGGCATCCCTCATTTGCAACATCACAGCTATCTCCAGTACTGGGTTCTGAGATGCAAACTCACAGACAGGGAAAGGGATGCCTCATTCCTAAACCCTATGGTGAACATATTTGCTGCCCTCTCCCACATAACTCAAGGAAAAATCCAGCCAGCCCCTCACTCCACAACCCCTCCTTGCTTCCCACCAAGACCAGCTCCCTGCCTAGTCACGCTTGTCATCAGCTCTTGGGGCCATGGATTTATGCAAGAATAAAAGGAGTTAAGTAGAAGAAAGTAAAAATAAAAATAATTAAAAATGGAAATTATTACTTTCATTCCCTGTGTGCCTCTAACCTCCTGACTTTTATCTCACCCAGAAACAAAGACCTACATTATACCTATCACTGAAACAGTTTTTCCTAGAAATCAGTTTACCCCTCTAAGTGTGAGTACAGTGGCCCCTCTACCTTTGCAAAATTCAGGAGCGATCTCCCTGCCATGTAGCATGTTCTGCTACCAGGGAAATTTTCCCTGCATTTACAATAGCATAAATAATCCCTTGCCTCACGTTACTTCTCTGATTTCCTCATTCTCCACTGGACCCGACTGCCCAATTCTCTGCCAGGGGCTTCGGCTGTCCGCCAACTTTGACCCACATTCCCATTCATCAAAGCAGTGGAGGTGAGAAACCCAATGACAACCAAGGGAAGGAGAAGGGCCACTGGAGACCCTTATCCTTCAAATACCACCTGCCTGATGTTGGCGTTAAAGAGCTAAAGTAACTGTGACCTATTTCAAGACAGACTGAATGTTTTATAAAAGTTATTTCATGATCTCATAACAATAAAAGAAAAACAAGAGAGACAGAGAAAGACTGAGACAGAGATAGAGATATAGATGGAGACAGAGACAAAGACAGATGGAGAGAACAGAGACAGAGACAGAGAGAGAGACAAAATGGGCAGCCAACTATTTCAGCACCTGGAAAAATCTGACAGAGTTTTCAGAAATGAATATTCTTATTGTCCAATAGAATAAGAGGCACTGCCAATTTAAAAAATGATTTTTGTGGTTCATGTGTTGGTCATTTAGAAGCTGTCCCTATTATGTACTGAGAGGAGAGAAGAAGCCTGATGTATGATTAAAGGGAAAGTATCCCAAAAGGAAAAGAATCTGTACTACTGAATAGGACTTGGGCTGAAAATACCTGATGGTCCTAGCATAGATTAACGGTCACTACAATTTATTGACTATCCATCTGTGCTAAAAACTTTGGACATTGTATCTCCATCATGAATTCTCCCTTTTTTCCTAATGGCAAAGAAACCCTGAGTTTGACCTAGGTTTGTAGCCTCCCAGAATAAAGTCTACACACCCCAGCCTCTCTTGAATATACAGACAGCCTCCTAAGTCAAGTTTCAGCCTGTGAATATGAGCACAAATTTCATGGGCAACTTATCAGTTGTACCTTTAAAGCATGTCGTTATTTTCCTCACCTCCTCTTCATGTATGTTGCAGCTTAGAATTTGGATACACTTTCAAGCCATCTATGCCAATACAAACAAAAACACCCACTGAAGGACATCACAGCGACAGTGAGGAGAATCCGGGATCGGGAATGGCCTTGTGGTGCAGAGAGGAGTCCTAGCCTGGACTGCTTGTCTCAGGGTCCTCTTGGTTGTGTCGAATATATTGAATAATTATTCTGGGCATCTGAGGCTCACAGGTGAGCTAATTCACACACACATATCTTATCTCACAACTGCTACAGTTATTTCTGAAGAAGAGAAGTTAGCACTACATCCATGACCTGATATCTAGTAAACAGCAGAAGCTAGCTCTGCTTCACATACAATTTGGAGCCTTAATCACCATAGTCTACAATTACTCGTACTTTTTTTCCTATATAGTTCTTTCTAGCTTCCAAAGTTT
>PVJA010002109.1:71188-98110 GCA_004027025.1 Myocastor coypus
AAAAAAAAAAAAAAAAAAAAAAAAAAAAAAAAAAAAAAAAAAAAAAAAAAAAAAAAAAAAAAAAAAAAAAAAAAAAAAAAAAAAAAAAAAAAAAAAAAAAAAAAAAAAAAAAAAAAAAAAAAAAAAAAAAAAAAAAAAAAAAGGGAAAACTAGCTTCTCCTCATAGTTCTTAGCAACCCAAGCAACTCATTCAGATTTTTAGATTCAAAGATACTTGGAACAAGTACTCCTTTTGATTCAAGGTATATTTGACAGAAAAAGGAATAACTGGCTAGTTAAAAATAAAAGAAGTCATGCTCAAGTTTAGTCTCCCCTCCCACAGATGATATCTTTTACAATAGATGTACTTATAATTCTTATCAGTGAAAAGGAATTTTCTTTAAACACCAATTATTTAAACAAAAACATAATCTAATTCAGACACAACTGGACAGGCTCTGTTTATTGAAATTTAACAGTGTTATATAATTCTTATAATCAATTTAGCATCCTTAAAACACTGAGTTTTAGCTTCTCAGTGCTAAAGTCTCCAACAGACACTCTTTTTCCTGCCTCTTTTGTGAACTGTAGGTTCTAATTCTGTGTTCCAGTTAATTAGCACTGTTTTTAATTTTAGACAACCCATATCAGTTAAGGCACCCAAAATTTCATCTCTGTTCCCAAAGGTGTCTGTTTGTTGTGCCAGAAGGTGTTTAGCTGATGAAATAAATAGATGATGTATAACTTATGAAAAGTGTTGTTACTTCATTGGGCAGATGTTTTCTGGTGATGGTGATTAAATATAGAATGCCAATTTTAGGGTAAAGATGCCTGCAAATTTAAAACATAATAATAAAACTATTGATTGGAAAAATCTCACTTCAATTCTCTGGTCACTAAGATTATGAAGTTATTTACTATTTTAAAGCATGAAATATTTAACCTTTGAAAATTAAACACCTATGAGGTGTAATAAAAAAAAATACAGTGAGCATTTAAATGGTTTACAACTTATTTTAAAAAGTTAAAGGACATATTGCCATAACTGCCATCAAAATTATCTTCTTCTCTTCAAATACAATTATCCCATATGCTAAAGCAGTTCTGAAAGTCCTTTGTGATGAGCATATCAGTTGTGCTGTTGTGGTTACCTCAATGTGTTGAAACAATTCAGAACTCTTAGCATTAGGTCCTGTGAGACAGCTCAGCAGACTAAATGCCTCCATAGGCAAGCACAAGGACCAAAATTTGATTCCCAGCTCCACATACTGCACCTACCTTACCCATTGGTGCACTGAGCAGGCCACCAAGACTGGGCATGATGGTGCATACCAGCAATCCTAGCACTGGGGAGGCTGAAAATAGAGGGATCACTATAAGTCTGAGGTGCATAGTGAGACCCTGTACCAAATGCATAATAATAACAACAATAATAATGATAATAATAATTTGGACTTTGGGAAGATCCAGATGTTACAAGGTGCCAAATACAGTGAATAATGAAGATGAGGGCTCACTGTTATGCTGTTACAACCCCAAGTTTCTTCTGGATGTCACTAAGTGGAAGAATTCATTGTATTTTTTGTGATGCCTCATAAAGATACTCATGAGAGAGAACTTCCAGAACTGCTCCAAAAAGAGGCAAGCAGGATGGAGTGAATATTTTGGAAGTGATGGGTAGAATTTTAAGGTGATTAATGGCAATGTGAACTTTACTATAATAACATTTTTAGAAAATTTAAACATTCACCATATATTTTATTTTGATTATGCCTCATGTGTGAACAAATTACATATTTAAAAATTAACTTTTAAATTTAAATTCAGCCAGAGGTGAAATAAACTTTGATCCAAAGATTTGGTTAAGTGTCTCTCTTACACCAATAAAAACAGGTTAAGGGAAAAATTATAAAGTACTATGGAAGGTATCATTTTAAATACAGATGCTACAAAAATATAATAATTGCCACCATATTTCAAAACAATATGCAAGACATTGTGTGAGGCACTTTGTTTCTGTTATGTGTTTAGTCAAATCTGACAATATGTCTATGATCATTGAAGGGTGTATTTATTACAAAGCAAACAAAAAATAGTTTGCGCTTTAGGATTCCGTCATGTGTATGAATATTTCTAAAGCCCTAGATGTCGGTCCACATGGTCACATACGTTTTGAAAATTTACAAAAGTAAACTATTTTAACTACAGAGGTTTATTGTTAATGGTTCTATTCAAACTTCTTTGTTATGCTTTTCATCCTTTTGGTTCGAATTGGAAAGCCTGAGGACACTGCGAGATGCAGCTAGACAATGCTTTAGGAGTGGTTTAGTGGATTATGTTTATGTGATTTTCAATCATGTCCACGTATGATTAAGCTACTACAAGATGTCTGAGGGTACACATGGGTCCTAAGGGCATCACTGTACTAGGGCATTCACAACAGAGGACTGGAGATGGTATTGTAATGGGAAAGGAAAAGATATGTCATATTTGTCACCTATATTTCCTTTTGATGTATACACAAAATAAAAGAAAAGGAGTAGAATAAAAGGGGCAAGGGTAGAAAAAGAGGAGGTAGAGGATAGGAAGAAAGAAGAAGAGGAAATGATGTTGGCAGCCAAGGAGCATTAAGATTTACAGTGTGCAATGCTTTGGATGCTTCCACCAAAGCTCATGTTGAATTCTAATCCAGAAGATATGGCCCTAGAGCTCAAACTTAGCAGCCACTACAACTTCAAGAAATAAACTTCTTGCCTTTATAAAAAATTCAGAGTTCAGTATTCAATCATAGCAACAGAGAATGAACTTGGAAAATATACAGACCTCATAGTGATTCTGTGGGAAGCTCTTCTAAAGCACATAACCTCACGTGTGAAACAGAATCATTAGTTTTCTTCTGCATTTTATGATCAGCCAAACACTTCCCATAACATTACCAATAATGAGCTTTGTGAAGATGAAAGAGAATGTTCTTAATTGTCAATAAAAATATTAAATTTTTATCAACCATGTTAGAAAAAGCAAAGATTATTTATTTTTCTATAGAATATATTAAACTTATTGCAATGAGAAAATAAAATATGAAACTTATCCTATATATAAAGCCAGAATATATTGAATCAAATACGTATTATTAGTCAACTAGTAATAAAAATAACAGTTACAAATATTTGTTAGTTTAAGAATTGCTTAAAGCTAACTAGAAGATTAAGCCCAGACTTAATAGCAATTATTAACAAACCAGAATCAGGAGATAATAATGATTGTTAACAGAGCTCTGAATAACTGACTGGTGGGTGCACAGGATGGACGTCTAGGCCTACAAGACCCCACCCCACCACCAGAACTCAGCTCCCACCCATAGCAGCCTTGAATGAACAGTGGGCACACATGTAGGAACTCTTGGCCTGTGGCCCCCTGCATCGCCACCGAACTCCACCCCCGTCCACAGCTTATGACTTGCAGGTATGTAGGTAGGAACACTAGGCCTACACTCCTGCACCACTGGAACTTCTACCTTGTCCAGAACCAAACCCTGGCATCTGCTGTAGAGCTTTGCAGCAAAATTCCCTACACAGAGGCTGGGGTTAGACATCACCAGCTAACCCAAAAGCTGAGCATCTTGGCAGAGGAGCACAGTGGGCTCTCACCCAAAAGCTGTAGCAGAAAGAAGCTCAGCACAACAGCCACACCCAGCCAGGCACATCTGGACAAGATCAAACTTGGTAGATCTGAACCCAAATTTCAGTAGGCACTAATGGCATAACTTCACCAAAGTTCTGCACCAAAGGTCACAGATCACTGCTATACAGAATGATACAGACAAAGAGCAAAATGCCATCTCAGGTCCAGAACACATCTGGGACAAATACAGGAGACATTAACATAGAAGAAAATGGTAATAATGCAGCCAAAATCTCGGAATTAGTAGTATCTGAAGTAAACAAACAAATGCAGAAATGTATAGAGGAACTGGGATTGGAGATAAACTCTGAAGTAAAAAAAGAAAGAAAGAGAGAGAGAGAGAGAGAGAGAGAGAGAGAGAGAGGAAGGAAGGAAGGAAGGAAGGAAGGAAGGAAGGAAGAAAGAAAGAAAGAAAGAAAGAAAGAAAGAAAGAAAGAAAGAAAGAAAGAATCTTTGAATTACTAGAGTCTGGATTTTAAAAAAAACAGCTGCAAAAAAAGTATAGAGGGAATAAGATCAAAAATAACTCTGAAGTAAAAAAAGGCATCTCTGAATTAATAGCATCTGAAGTAAAAGAACAACTGCAGAAAGGTAGAGAGGAAATGAGAGGAGAAATAATCTCTGAAGTAGAAAAAGAAGACATAACCATAATGAAAGATGTAATAAATGCCTCTAAAGAGACATTGATAAAAAAAATTAGAGGAGTATACAAAAAGGGTGGAATCTTTGAATGACCAATATAGAAAAGAAATAGATCACATGAAACCCCTTCAAAGAGACATGCAAGAAAATAAAATTCAATCGCAAGCTAGCAACACCATATAAATGAAAGTGAAGACAGAGTTTTGGATCTTGAAGACACAGTTGTAGTTAGTGAAAAAGTAAAAAAGGATTTCTTAAAAACAACTAGGATGCAGGAAAAAATAATTCATCATCTGCAAGATGATGCTAAAATGAACAACATGAGATTATTAAGAATCAATGAGAAAGAAGGGGTCTATACAAATGATATAAAAAGAATATAGGCAGAAGTAATAGCAGAAAACTTCCAAAATATGAGAAAACATTCAGACATTGAGGTAACTGAAGCATACAGACCTTCAAAAAAGCATCAACCCAACTTAAAACACACAGACATATAATAGAACCCAGAAATACAGCAGAAGAATAATATATTAAAAACTGCTAGAGAAAAGAAACTGATCACATTTAAAGGAAAATCCACCAGAATAACAGCGGGTTTCTCTTCATGAACCATGAAGAGCATGGAGTAGAGTCCTTCAAATCCTGAATGAAAACGAACTACAGCTCAACTGCTATGCCTTGCAAAACTCTTTTTCAAGTAGAGGAAGAAGTGAAATACCTCCATGACAAGGAGTAACTAAATAATTTTATGATGTCAAAGCC
Organism: Myocastor coypus; assembly: GCA_004027025.1. NCBI lineage: Eukaryota > Metazoa > Chordata > Mammalia > Rodentia > Myocastoridae > Myocastor > Myocastor coypus. Next base: position 76,259 of record PVJA010002109.1, read on the forward strand.
AGGCCTACACAGGTACTAAAAAATATTTTAGAGAGGGACTAAAATGACCCGAACCCTACAAATGAGATGAGACAGAATACAGAAAATATGGCAACCAAATAGACAGGAGAAAAGGAGTAAATAGTAGTAAGTAAAAGACATGTCACTCATATGCAAGTACATTTCAATTATAACCATCAATGTAAATGGACTCAATTTTCCAATTAAAAGAAATAGACTGGAAGAGTGGGTTAGGAACCAAATCCAACAATATGCTGTATATAAGAAACACACTTAACTCACAAAGAAACTCATAGGCTAAAAGTTAAAGGATGGAAAACAGTACTGTATGCTTCAGCACCTAAAAAACAAACAAACAAACAAACAAAAAAAGCAGAGGTAGCAATTCTTTTTGCAGACAGTCTAAACTTCAAACGAAGATTGATCCAAGGAAATAAAGAAGGCCACTACATACTGGTTAGGGGAAAAAATCAAGACAAAGAGAGGTAATACTCATAAATACATATGCACCAAACAAGGGAGCACCAAGTTATATAAGAAAAGTCTTAATAGAAATAAAAAATATACTATCAGATATCACAACCTTAACAGGAGACCTTAACACCACTTTAATCCAAAAAATAGGACAAGCAGACAAAAAATTAGCAATGAGGCATAAGAACTCAACCAGATCTTGGAACTACTGGACTTAGTGGACATACACAGAGAGTTCCACCCCACCACTTCTGAGTAAACATTTTTTTCAGATGCACATGGGACATTTTCCAAAATAGACCACATACAAGTACATAGGTCATACTTAAGTATATGCAAGAAAACAAAAATTTTCCCATGCATATTATCTGACCACAGTGCAATGAAATTGAAAATATATGAAAAAGAAATTACAATAGCCTCAGAAAAACATAGAAATAAATCAACACCCTTTCCAGCAACCAGTGGGTTACAGATGAAGTGAAACAAGAAATTAAACAATTTAATCAAAATTCAAACACAATCTACTGGAATTTATGGAATGCAATGACAGAAGTTCTTAGAGGGAAATTTATAGCTCTGAACTCATATATCAGGAAACAGAATGAAAACAAATAAATACTCTCATGCAACACTTAAACCGACTGGAAAAGGAAGAGCAAATGAAACCAAAAGTGCAAAGACCAGAGGAAATTATAAAGATTAGAGCAGACATTAATTCAATCAAGACAAAGAAAACAATATAAAGAATTAGCCAACAAAAAAGCTGGTTCTTTGAAAGATTAAATGAAATTGATAAGCCACCAACTAAGCATATTTAAACGAGGAAAGAAAGAACTCAAATTCAAGCAATAAGGAATGAAAAGGGTAAAATTACTACAGACACAGCAGAGATTCAGAGGAACATTAATAGCTACTTTGAGAATCTTTATTCTCACAGAATTGAAGACACAGATGAAATGGACAGGTTCCTAGAAAGATACAAACTACAAAAACTGAATCAAGAAGATATAAGAATTATCAATAACCCAAAGACAACCAATGAAATACAAAATGTAATAAAAAGTCTACTGACAAAGAAAAGTCCAGGTCCTGATGGATTTGTCACTGAATTCTACAAGAAATTTACAGAAGATATAAGCTCAATACTCCTCAAACTTTTCAGTGAAATTGAAAAGGAAACAATCCTCCAAAAATCATTCCTAGAGGCAAGTATTACACTGATACCAAAACCAGACAGAAATGTAACTAAAAAAGAGAACTACAGGCCAATCACTTTCATGAGCATAAATGCAAAAATCCTCACCAATAGAATACAGCAAATCATCAAAAAGATTATTCACTAAAACCAGGTAGGATTCATTCCAGGGATGCAAGGATGATTTAATATACACAAACCTATAAATGTAATATACTATATCAATAGAGCCAAAGCCAAAAAATCACATGATCATCTCAATTGATAGAGAAAAGGCTTTTGACAAAGTTCAACACTCATTCATATTCAAAGTACTAGAGAAAATTGAAATAGATGGCCTCTATTCCAATCTGATACAAGCCATTTATGACAATCCATTGGCTATCATAATTATAAATGCAGAAGGACTGAAGTCTTTTACTCTCAGATTTGGTACAAGACAAAAATGTTCTATATCACCGTTCCTATTCAATATAGTTCTGGAATCATTAGCTACAGCCATTAGACAAGAGAGAGAAATAAAAGGAAGAAGAATAAATAAAGAAGAAGTTAAACTATCATTATTTGCAGATGACATGATAATCTACTTGGAAGACCCAGAAAACTCCACTAAGAAGCTACAAGAATTAATTCACAAATTCAGTAGCATAGCAGGATACAAGGTCAAAACACAAAAGTCAATGGCATTCCTCTCCACAGATAACAAACACACTGAGAGAAAATTTAGAGAAATAATATCTTTTATAATAACACCAAAGAAAATGAAATACTTAGGAATTAATCTAATTAAAGAAGTAAAAGATCTATTCAATGAAAACTATAGTTCTCTCAAAAAAGAAATCCTAGAAGATTTTAGAAAATGGAAAGATATTCCCTGTTTCTTGATAGGAAGAACCAACATTGTGAAGATGGCCATACTCCCTAAACTGTTATACAGACTTAATGCAATCCATGTCAAAATACCATCAACATACCTCATGTGTATGTTGATCTGGAGCAATGATTCCTAAAATTTATTTGGAACCAGAAAAGACCTAGAATTGCAAAGACAACCCAGGGCAACAAAGGTAAGGCAGAAGACATTGCAACTCCTGACCTAAAGTTATACTACAAAGCTACCATGATAAAACCAGCATGGTATTGGCAAAAAAATAGACCTGAGGCTCAGTGGAACAGATTAGAAGTTTCAGAAGCAAATACAAACATACTGAGTCACTTTATTTGAGAAAGGGGCCAAACATGTTTACTGGAATAAAGATAACCTGTTTAACAAATGGTGCTGGAAAAACTGGCTCTCTACATGCCAAAAGCTAAAACTGAAAACAGTTCTAACACCATGCACTAAATTAAGTCATAATGGACTAAAGACACAAATATTATAAGAGAAACACTAAACCTCCTGGAAGAGAAAGTTGGATGAAATCTTGAAGACATTGGGGTAGGCAAAAAACTCATGGACAAAAATCAATATGCACATTTAACACTTGAAATAACCAACAACTGGGAACTCCTCCGGCTGAGAAGTTTTTGCACAACAAAAGAAATTACCAACAGAGTGAACAGACAACTCACAAATTTTGAAAAACAAATTTTAACTAATAAGTATTCAGACAAAGGTCTTCTATCTCGAATTTATAAAGAGCTAAAAACCATTAGGATTCCAAAATTCAAAGAACCAATCCAGAAATGGGCATCTGAGATGAACACACACTTCTCAGAGAAAGAAACTCAACAAGCCTATAAATACATGAAGAAAGGTTCCACATTGCTAGCCATTCATGAAATGCAGATTAAAACAACACTTAGATACTATCTCACCCCAGAAAGAATGCCTATCATAAAGAAATCAACCAACAACAAATGTTGGAGAGGTCGTGGGGAAAAAGAAACCCTTCTCCACTGCTGGTGAGTGCACAGTGGTGTAATCATTATGGAAAGCAGTGTAGAAGCTCCTTAAAAAACTAGAACTATAAATCTTGTTCAATCCAGGCATCCCCCTACTTGAAATTTTCCTAGAAGAACTGAAAACATCTCATCATACTGATATCTGTGCACCTATGTTCATAGCAGCACAATTCATGATTGCCAAATCTTGGAAAGACCCAAAATTCCCATCATCTGAAGAATGGTTGGAAAAGATGTGGTATTTTTATACAATGGAATATTACTCAGATATAAAGGATGAGAAAAGAAAAGACTTCATTTATATGTAGATATATCTTCAACATATACTCATAAGTAACATAAACCAGACCTACATGTGTAAATATTGTATGGTCTCCCTAGTGTAAGAACTCAAAAGTAGAAGTAAAAATGGAAAGGCATGGCACAGCTGAATGGAAACCAAGGACTTACGCATTAAACAAAGAAATGACTGCAAAAAGAAAAGACGAAACATTGAAGGAGCAAAACCATGCACTTATATACACAGGAGGTTTTAGATAATGGTCCTAAGAACCACAAAAATATTTTTCGCACTGAAGATAGCAATGGGTAACACTAAAATTATGCTTGAAATGCCTGTTATTCTTGTCTTTTAGATGTGTGCTGCTCCTAATGTAATTTCAGTTACTGCTATACTCTCTCTCAAGTAAATGATTGGTGTACAAGAAAACAAAAAAAAAGATATTAAATGAGACTAAGAGACTAGGAAAAATGCTGTAGGTTCAACCGGCTACACTTTTGTATATACTTAGATTTCTAAATGTCTGTGGAAAAATGTGTCACCACTTTTATCATATTTATAGGGATTGATTAGAATATCGATGATTGATGAAAAATACTGATTGCAAGTTAAGGGCAAGATGTTTGATATCCAGAAATAGTGATGTTAACCTCAAGTACCTATGTTATAGAGTAATAGTTTCATGAAGCTTCTCTTCTGCAGGGTTAAGAATGTGAGTTTACAGACCAAAAATTAGAGAAAAAGATTGCCAATATTCTGGCCCTAGCCCTTCAAGTTCAGTGAGGACTCAGGAATAAGAGAACCTATTCTGTAACATCCTATAACTTAGTAGTTTCCCAAATTTTCTGTTCAAGGAGATTAGAGGACCACAGAGGAAAGGCCTTGACAATGTATAGTGTGCCTAAGGAGAGTCACCTAGATAGAAATCATTCTCTGAGGCTTTCACAGAGAGCAAACTGGTCAAGCAATGGCCCTGACTCATCCAGATGGCTGACAGTGACAACATTTCTACAAAGCACTGTACATGGTTTCAAAGTAAATCCTGTGAGGATTTGACTGACCTTGGGAGATACACAAGTCCCATGTTTTGTTATACTGATCTTGCTTTAACTTGCCTTTAACCACCCAGCAGAAAAATTTAACCATGATGTATAAAATGTAAAGCTAGATTAGTATGCTGAACTGTAAAAGGCTTAAATCAGCAGATTCCAACTTTTCCAGTTCTGCCAATCCTCCATTGTGATTATGGAATACTAGACTATGTATACAACTACTTTCTCTTAATTCAATGAGAAGAAAATCTTGTACCAACAATAATTAGAAAAATTATCACATCTACATCCTGTGCTCTGTGTAACTACTACAAGGACAACAATATGTATTGTATCAGTTATTGGTAATGTACTACTGTGTTTTGAAAAAAAATTCACAGTGAGATAAAGAAGATAATGCCAGAATATAGCAGCTATAATCCAATGAATATAAAGCTATAATATTTCATCGATAAATCTTCTCTAGCAATAAAATTGGTGATTAAAAAAACAAATAGTTTCTACTTTGGCTACACTGTATTCATCTCCATATTTTCTTCACAGGGAACTAGGCTTTTTGTTCATTGTGTGCCTGATGAGAACATAATTCCTGATAACCATCATCCACCACAGAAGCTGATTGGATCAATATCACCGTTCTTCATCTCAGAAGTGTGTCTGCATCTCAAATGCCCATTTTTTAAATTGGGTCTTTGGATTTTGGGGACCAGATTGTTTTTTTTTTTTAATTCTTTATATGTTCTAGATAGGAATCTATTGTCTGAGGGATAGTTGGCTTAAAATAGTTTTGCAATTCATGCGTTTTCTTTTTACTCTGTGAATGATTTTTTTTTTTTTTGATGTGGAAAACCTTAAACAGATAAGATCCCAGTTGTTGATTCTTTAAAGTGTTTCTGTGCCATTTAGTTTTGATTCATGAAGAAATATAAATGACAAATAAATGGATGAAAAAAATGTTCAATGTCTTTGTTTATTCAACAAACAGATATTAAAACAACACTGAGATTCCCTCTTACCCCAGAAAGAATGGCTATCAACAAGAAGTCAACTAATAACAAATGCTGGAGTGGGTGGGTGGGAAAAGGATTCTTTTCCCATTATTGGTGGGAGTGTAGACTGATACAAACTATTTTAAGCCAACTGTCCCTCAGACAATAGATTCCTATCTAGAACATATAAACATTATGGAAGTTAGTGTGTAGTTTCCTCAAAAGCCAGGACAAGCAATCCTGTTTAACCCAGTTATTCCCCCTCTGGACATTTTTTTTCAGAAAAACTGAAAATGTCATGCCACAGCAATGTCTTTATAGCAGCATAATGTGTCATAGCTGAATCTTGGAAACAGCACAACTGCCCATCAGCTGAGGTATAGATTAAAAAAAATGTGATGTTTTTATTCAATGGAGTGTTCTTCAGCTATAGAGAAAGATAAATTCAAGGCCTTTATAGGTAGTGGATAGAGAGTATGCTCATAAGTAAAATAAATCAGACTTACATGTGCAAACATCCTATTGTCTCCCTAGTATAAGAATCTGGGAGAGTAAATAAAATCTGAAAGGTACAGTAGACATGTGTAAGGGAAACAAATGGCTCAAAATGAAGGACTAAGTGGGATGAGGGGAAGGAGAAAGAAAGAAATGAAAAAAAAAAGTAAAAGAAAGAAGGAAAGGGGCGATATATATGTATATAAGCTGGATATCTGGGATAATTGTACTGTTGATTTCTACTGGTCCTTGGACATTTCATTCTCAAAAAATTTTTTCTCTTTAATTTTTAATCAATTTTTCATGCTTACATATGGCAACCTGAATTTGAAGACAACCATATGCAGTGTAACAACCATTTTTGAATTCCTATGATCTTGCTTAGTGAAATTCTGGATTGTTTCTAATGTTTCTTTTATTTTTTTTATTCTCTTTTTTTAAGAGACAGAAAAAAATAGTGACTTTCTCCTGCCTTCAATGAACCAAGAAGTGAAATGTGATTTAATATAGCAGATTCAGACATCATATCCCATGACTCTTATGGAAGAAACAAACCATCTCTTTCAAGATGATCCTTTTAGGAACAATGAGACTTATCTGAATATCCCACTGGAAGATAACATCTCATGTTCTGTAGTCCATGATTAAGTCATGTTCCCTTGTTTCTGCTTTCCTTTTTCTTTCATTCTCTCTGAATCAGTGTTAACCAACTCACAACCACTTCTCTCTGTCTCTCTGTCTCTGTCTGTCTCTCTGCCTCTCTGTCTCTCCTCTCTCCTTCTCTTTTGGTCTCTGTGTCTCCAATTCTCTCTCTCTCTCTCTCTCTCTCTCTCTCTCTCTCTCTCTCTCTCTCTCTCTCTCTCTCTTTCTCTCTCTTTCTCTCTCTCGCTTCTCTCTCCAGTCTTGTTGTCCTGTCTAGAATTGGTCCCAAACACTAAGCTCAAGTGACCATCCTGCTTCAGACTACAGGGTCTACAGGCTTATAAGTATGTATATCGGAACTCACAAATATGCAGTCTCTGTATCACTATTCATCTCTCCAGCTTCGCCTCCCAAGATACTTTTCCCTCTACTCTCTGTGCTCTAGGTACTTCAGCCTTTAGCGTTTTATGATCACTTTGCATTTTCTGCTACATTGTTTTTGCATATGAAGATTTTCCTGGAATTACTTTCCTTCCTCCCTTACCCTAGCTAACATCTGTTTGTCCTTCATATCTCAGTTCAAACCTCATTTCCTCCAGAACTTTCCTTCCTTGATAAGGACAAATTTATTTCATTTAAAAAATGCAGAAAATACCCACAGTTCTGTTTCTCCTCTTTTTTTTTTTTTTTTCTTTTACTGTTCACTGCTTTTGGGCTAACATCATCTTTTGGGGCTGGGGAATGTAGCTCAGTAGCACAGTCCTTGCCTGGCAAGTGCAAGGTTGTGAATTTGACTCCTGGTACCAGTAAAACAAAACAAAAGCCATTTTTAACAAGACTGTGATCTCTGGAAGGTGTCCCTTATTTCCATGCTCAGCAGTTTATGACATCCACATCCAATGCATTGTTGTTATTATGGAAGGAAGGACTCCAGGTCTTGTGATACAGCATTAGTAGAAAAACATCCCAGTTTTTTCTTTGTATGAAACAAATCCTTTTTACTGGGAACTGAGAACTGGGATGAGGAAAAGGACAAAATAAAGAAGGAAAATATATTTAATCATATATATGTATTATATACAATTACCATATATACATACATACATACATACATACATACAGGATAATTGTACTGCCGATCTCTGCTGGTTTTTTGAAAGGAACAGTTAATGTTTAATTTTTTTTTCTTTTTGATTTCTTTTAACTTCTTTATTGTTTTGTTCTGTTTTATTTTAATGAATTTTACATATTTATGTCTGTTAATCTAAACAATTAATTTGAAGATAATATCATGCAATACAGTAACCATTGTTGAATTCTATTACTTTGTTTAGTGAAATTTTGTATTGTTTCTAATTTTTTTTTTGCTATTTTCTATTCTTTTAAAAAATAAAAAAGAGAAACAGAAAAATATACATTAATTTAGAGGGAGAAAACCTTGGTTTAAAGATTGACACTGTTATTTATAAGATGCATCTTATGTTGTTACTCGCACTTAGAATATCATTTATTCTCAGAAAAGAGATTTTTAATTTGCCCTGGCAGAGTCAAAGAAAAATTAGAAAAACAATCAAGTTTATATTCCTTCCTTACTTCAGGAGGAAACTGACCCCCACAGAAGTAAATTTACCTGCCCTCATTTCCAAAACTGGGCTCATTATTTCTCAATCCACTTTTCAAGCATACCAGGTTAGACTCTAAGCTGAGAAAACATCATCCTATCATTAGTGTCCCACATAATAATAATAATGTGCTTATTTCCTTGTGGAAGCATATGTAATGTGACTCTCAGCTGTACCACCTAATAGTGTGATTAAGCACTGCTTTTAAAATGTGATCTACATTTCTAGTAATATATTTGAGAAGTGTCAAATTCAGTAGTGATAACAGTTCATTTTCTTAGTGGGAATAATTAATGGCATTTGGACCATATTTTTGAGGGGATGATTACTTATTTCTGGTTCCTGAGAGTCATTCACTTGTCCATTCATCCATCCATCCATCCATCTATCCATCCATCCATCCATCCACCTATCCATCCATACATTCCACCAAGATGTATGTATATTGAATATGCTGCCCAATTTCTTATTATAATCATAAAACAGAGCTATTTAATATTTAGGTCCAAGAATAGTTAACATTTATTTCTGGTTTATTTCTAGTTACACAGAACACAGATCTGAGAAAATGGACACAAAAAGATAAATTTTCATAGATGCAATAAAGAAACATCATAGAATGTTGAGGGCCTCAGCATGAGCCGCTCCCAAAAGATGGCGCTGGCTTCCTGCTTCCGGGTCCTCCTGCTGCGAAAAACAATTTAGCTGTAATCTGCTTTTGCCTGGCAACCGATGATGGTAACCTATCCGATTTGACTAGGCGAGCGGTGGTGATTGGCGGGGGAAGTGCTATATATGAGGGAAGCGCGGGCTGGAGGGGAGGAGAGGCGAAAATGTTAAGGGTGGAGGATCTTGTTAGATCCTGACTGCTGTACTGAATAAATCTTTGCAAGCTTAAGTCCAGCGTTCGAGCCTTTGTGTCACGGCGTCGGACAATAGAACACTATGGTTTTGGATCTGTATTAGTCATATTAGTTGTTATAATGGTATACCACAGATTTGGTAGATTAAACAACTGAAATTTATTTTTAGTATCTGTGGGATATGATAACTAATTTTATGTATTAGTTTGCCTAGATTGTGTTACCCAGACACACAGTAAAATGTTGTTTAATGTGTGTCTCTGAGGGTGTCTCTGGAAGAGAAAATCTTTAGTCAGTGGACTTAGCGATGGTCAGCATCCTCACAATGCTATGGCCATCTTCCAGCTCACTGACAGCCTGAATAGGAAGCTGAAGGAAGATGAATTTTCTCTCTGCTCTGAAGGTGATGTATGCATTGTTCTGCTTTTGGATATCAGAACTTTAAGTCTTTCAATGTTCAGACTCCAGCATTTATAGAAGCCTCTTTAATTCTTATGCATTAGGTCTGACTGGGAGATCTATCATTGATTGCCCTGGTTCCCATATCAGCAGACTCAGGCTGAATTACACCACCAGCTTCCATGGATCTCCAGCTTGCAGGTGCTTTATAGTGAAACTTCTTAGCTTCCATAATTGTATGATCCATTTCCCATAGTAAATATTCTTTTACATATCTATTTATTTTTTATATTTTCTTGACTGTATTTTTCTGGAGAACTCTGATTAATGCACGGAAACTGAGAATTTCAAGATCAAGGTGTTAGTCAGTTTGGCTGGTGGTGGGACCATCTTCCTGGCTTATAGACAACCTTCTAGCTGAGAATTCACATGGAGGAGACAGCTTCTGTTTCTTCCTCATCTTATAAAAGCACCAGAGTCAGAGTAGAGTTATATTCCTACATCTCCATTTCTTCATTATCAAATCCTTGCAGACCATATCTCCCAGTATAGTCACAGTAGGGATTATGAGTTCAACATACAAATGTTTGAAGAGCACATTCAGCCCATAGTGGAACTCTAATGAAAATGAGAGCAGCACCCATAGATCTGGCATCTATACTATAGCTGAAAGGGCATGGCTTCATGGGCAGATTGGCAAGATAAATGTTGACTCCTAAAGTATCTAGATGTGTGACCTCTGGTTTGTGCCCTATCTATGCCTTAGTTTTCCCCCCCTTACCTGTGAATTGAAATTTAAAAACTAAATGGAACTCAGAACTGTATTACGAAATTGAAGAAGTGAATGCAGGTGAAAATCCTAGAACCATGACTGGCAAGGTGCATAGGCCCTTCATAAATCTTTTTTATCCTTGGGACATTCAGTGGGATAGCCATCACTCTGACAACTCACTGTATCATTTTCTAAAATAGGATCCGAATATTTAGGCTGTGATCAGAAATGTTCACATCAGCATTCTCCCTAAGCAACTCAAAGTCATGCGTAAGTTGAAGAACCACTAGGTTCTTCTCTCAAAGATGTTGAGATCTATCTGGGACAGTTTCATTCTGAACATTCAGAATGTGCTTTTCATTTGATTCTTAAATGTCTTTTCTTCCATGAAGTTGAAAGAAGCATCAACGGAGTGGCTCCCTTTCTATTCTACACAGCTGACATCTAGTACTTCTTAGACAGGGTCCTTCAATATCTGGTTTACTTGGGGTCAGCAAACATGGGGCTGTGTGGATTGCTCAGTTACTTACTTAGACATGGAGTGAAAATAGATCATTGGGATGGAGAATTTACTTGCCATCTGAGAGACACAGAATTGTGGGCATCCTAAAACAATGCCCTACCTTCTTTGAAATTATTTCATCGGGTATGCCTGGAAAGTTACAGCTCACCAGACTAATAGATTTGGAGAGGATATCCCATGATCACATTGATCTTTCTAAAAATATGGTCTAATCTTGTGTTAAGATGTGCGTTCGCTTGAGAAAGCAGGCAGACCTGGAAAGCTATGGGGACCTAGAATATCAGACCTGCACCCACTGCCAGCACAGAAACTTTGCTGATCTGTGGCCACCTCTCCCACCATCATAGATGGCACCTAGACACCAGTCAACTACAGGAACCTGGAGAACCCTACCTTGCCCTTACCATGCTCTGGAAAGCTTTGCTGAGCTTTGGCTAGCCCCATTATCTTTGAAGCCTTCCTGAGCTGTGTATTGCTACCCATTCACCATGGCAGAAGCTAGGCTGAACCCCACACAACAGAAAGTTTGGCGAGCCTATCCCTTACCCTCGTGCACACACTGTCACACCACAGGAGATCTGCTGGCCTGTGTTCCACTCTCCTCCCATCACCACTGACCGTGGGTGAACATTGGGAGCTTCAAAAATGTCAAAACATCCAAAAAGAAAAAAGAAGAAAAATACCTAGAAATCAATCTCACAAAAGAAGTAAAAGATTTATACAGTGAAAATTATAATACTCTGAGAAAAATGATAAAGGAGGATTTCAGAAAATGGAAAGATATTCGTTGCTCCTGGATAGGAAGAATCAACACTGTGAAAATGGGCATATTCTCAAAATTGTTATGCAGATTTAATGAAATCCCAATTAAAATACCACTAATATACTTTACAAATATAGGAAAAAAACATTCTGAAAACTCATCTGGAAACAGAAGAGACCTAGAATAACAAAAGTAATACTGAGCAACAAAGGAACAAGCACATCAAAATCCCTAACTTGAATTTTACTACAAGCTACTGTGATAAAGTCAGCATGGTACTAACAAAGAAAAAAAAAAAACGTGTGAGCATCAATGGAACAGATTAGAAGTCACAGACACAACTACAAACACACTCAGTCAACTAGTCAAGTAGTTTTTTTGTTTTTTTTTTTTTTAAATCAGGGTCTCACTACTGACTCATAGTGATTCTCCTGCTTGTACCTCCCAAGTGCTGGGATTAAAGGTGCGAACAGCACCAGGCCCAGATTCCATCACCTGCTCAGCATGCTCTAGAATGAGGTGGTGTAGCAGGCGGGGCCAGGAACTGAACCCTGGCCCCTGCACTTCCCTAAGCATGCGCTTAATCTGCTGAGCTATACCACCGACGCTTCAACTTGTCTTTCATAAAGAGGAAAAACATAGTCTCTTTAATAAATGGTGCTGGAAAAACTGACTTTTCCCATGTTGAAAACTAAAATTAGACTCATGTCTATCACCATGCACTACACTACAATTAAAATGGATCAAACACATAAATCGTAAAACAGAAACACTAAATATTCTGGAGAAAAACCTTAAATCTAAATATTCTGAATAAAAATCTTAAAAACATGGAGGTAGGCAGAGAGTTCATTAGCAAAAAGCAAACCACATGAGAAATTCTTCAAAGAATCAATTGGGATCTCTTTGAAGAGTTTCTTCACATCAAAAGAAATCATACCAACGCTAAAATGAAAACTTATGAATTGGGAAAAACTTTTAGCTACCTGTCGCTCAGACAAAGGACTTATATCAAGAACATATAGAGAAGTAAAAGAAGCCAGACCCTCAACATTCAAAGACCCAATCCAAAAATGTGCATCGGAGATGAATACATGCTTCCCAGATAAAGAAATGCAAATGGCAAATAAATATATGGAAAAATATTCAACATCATTGATCATTTGGAGAAATGCAAATTAGAACAACACTGAGATTTCATCCCACCCTAGAAAGAATGGCTATCATGAAGAAGTCAACCAATAACAAATGTTAGAGAGGTTATGAGGAAAAGGAGCCCTTCTCTACTATTGGTACCCAATTCATGGGATTCCTTTTTATTGTTAGTGATTTCTATTGATATACAGAAACTTTTAAAGACAACATCCCAATCATTGATTCCTTGAAGTGTTTCCAATGCAGTTTGGTTTGTCCATGAACTCTCTACTTACTTCTATGTCTTTAAGATTTCTACCTACTTTTTTTTCTACAAATGAATGTTGGATGGATATAACCACTGTTTAAATCAGTGTAGAGATTTCTAAAAAATCTAGGCTTAGAAGTTCCATTCAACCCAGGTATCTCCTCCTGGGTATTTTTCCAAATCAACTAAAGCATAGCAGAGTGATATATGTGTACTCATGGTTATAGTAGCACAATTTTTCATAGCTAAATCTTGGAAACAACCTAAATGACCATCAAGTGCCGAATGTTTAAAAAAGATGATATTTTTACACAATAGAGTATTATTCAGCTACAAAAAAGATTTAAATTCAAGGCTTCTATAGGTAAATGGGTGCAATTGGAGGCCATACTCATAAGTGAAATGAATCAGACCTACATGTGCAAATATCATATTGTCTCATGAGTGAAAGAACCTAAAGGAATAAATGAAATCTAAAAGATGCATAGATACTATGAAAGGGAAAGAATCTGCTCAAAGGGAAGAAAATCTTGGATAAGCAAAAGGACAGGAGGGGGAAAGAGATATATTTATGTATGTATGCAGAATGGCTACTGATTTTTGCTGGTCTACAGAGGTGGGAAGTTGGTGCTTGAATTTTTTTCTTGTCTTTTTCAGTTATTTATAATTTTTTTTTTTTTGCCAATTTTGCATGTTTATATCTGGTTATCTGAACAACTGATGTGAAGGCAACATTATGCAATGCACCAACCATTGTCTAATTCCTATTGTGTTTATTAAAATTCTGTATCTTTCTAATTTTTTTTTTCACTATTTTGTATTCTCTTTAGATAATAAAAATAATTGAAAAATATGTAATGGCTTTCTGTTGCTATGAAAAAATACTACAAATAATCAAATTTTAAGAGGGGAAACATTTTTATTTTGGCTTACTGCTTCAGAGGTTTCAGCCCATGATCAATTGATTCTTTCACTTTGGAGCCTGTGACAAGACATGAAAAGCATTATGATGGGCTATCACAAGTAGAGGAACTATTCATAGTAGCCAGAAAGCAAAATGAGAAGAAAGGTTTAAGGTGCCCTCTCTCCTTCAAGAGCATTAATCAAATGACCTTAGCTTCCTTCCAGTAGGCCCAACCTCTTAAGATTTCCATCATCCGTCTACATGACAAAGACTAAACCTTCAACACATATTATTTGGGGAATTTTTCTGATTGAAACCATAATAAGAAGATTTGTTTCCAAAAGCTAATGAAACAGATCCAGAAGTAAAGATTCAAATGGGATATAGTTCTAGAAATTTCGTGTGTGTGTGTGTGTGTGTGTGTGTGTGTGTGTGTGTGTGTGTGTGTGCAGGGCTGTGGTGGACTAGAGATAAGTAAAACAGGAATGAAAAGAAAGCAAATTAATGGGTGCTGTTAAGCACATTTCTAAAATGGATAATTGAGTTGACATCCTCTGGGTACCATATAGAACATATGACTGAGATGGTTTTACTCTTGGAATAAAACAAATGGGATCATGTATTGTTCGGCTTTCTATCATTGGTCAAAGATTGCCCTAGGGGGAATTTACTCTCTGGCATTTCTGGCTTGCTTTGTATGAAGGCCAATCATGTTCGTTCTGTCTGATAAAAATAGCAAATATTCTCCTTGGAAGCTTTTGGAACATAGAGGTGAGTTCTCAGTCTGATAGGGAGGACAATCAGCTGCCATACTTAGAGGCACTGAGAAGTGGCAGTCACTATTCTAGGTGTGAACATCAAATAATCAACCCAGATAGAGCGTTTCCTATGCCTACCAGAAATAGGCTGACCAGTCCTATGCGGGGTGTCTCTGTGCCCAGTGCAAGGTAAGAAAGTCAGACCTTCCCTTCAAAGGAGTAGGAAGTAACAATGCTAAGAACAAAGTGATAATTTAATCAAGATATTTGGGCTGAGAACATGAGGGCATCAGCCTAAGTGCTGGAATTATAGATGTGCACCACCAAGCTTAGATAATTTTTCATTTTAATACTTAGTGCATGTATGTTGTGATGAACTAAGTCTTGATGAATGACCTGATGAACTCCATTAATTCATTTAACAAACAATTGGTGTGCATTTTAGTCCAGACACTGTATTAGAACTGACATTGGCAAATGAATCATACCTGTAGCTCCTATTGTGAAGTACAAAATCTATCTGGAAACAGACACTCAAACAAACAAATTACTATATAAATACAAATTATAAAAAGTTATCACCATAGTTTAGATGCTGAATATTGCTTTAAGGTTCATATATTAAAAAGTTTGATCTCCAGGTCACATTGCATGAGAGGGTTTGTTGAGCTTCAGGAGATGAAGATTAGGGCTTGAGAGGTAGCTCAGTAGCATTAACACCTGCCTGGCAAACACAAAGTCTTAAGTTTGATCCCTGGTACCACAGTGGGAGTGTGGGGGAGGCGGAGCCTGGTGGAAGGCCTTGGGGGGTATCCCCTAAAAAGATACTATGAGATCTTAGCCATTTCCTGTTTTTCTGTTTTTCGTCTCCCAAACTAAGAAGGCTTCTCTATCATGTGCTCCCACCCTTGTCAAAGGTTAAATTGGTGGAATCACTACATCATGGACTGGACCCTCCAAATTCATGAGTCAAAATGAATTTTTTTTCTTTATAAGTTAATTGCCTATGGTGTTTTGCTATAGTCATAGGGAACTAACTAATACAGTGCTATAAATTATATGCAATTATATGTAAGTATTAAAGTGAAGAGGACTATCCACAGAGAAGGTATAAGGAAATATGTTTTGAGGACTGATACTTAAGTCAAGAAGTGAATAAGAAGGATGGAATTGGGTCAGCCAAATAGCTTGATGGATTAAAGCACCAGCTTAGGCAGACGCAGAGGCCAAGTGGTGTGATCTCCAGGCCTACCTTGCTGGTCCTGCCCCGGGGCACACTGAGATAATAATTGAGACTGGGCATGGTGGTGCTTGTCTCTAATCCACACGTGGGAGGCTGTAAACAGGAGGATCACTACAAGTCCAATCCTGTAGAGCCTTAGACCCTATACTAAAAATACACACACACACACACACACACACACACACACACATACACACCATAAAAACGATAGACCCATGTAAAAGTGGAAGAGCATTCCAAGCAACATGTCTTAGGCAAAATCCCTGAAGCAAAAATTGATGCAGTGATTGCATGACTTAGGGGAAACATACTCCACATTCTAGATTTCTATTCACTGAACATCCTAGTGGGGCAGTAGAAAATCTGAAAGAGGAGTTGAGTCTAACCTGCCTGAGAGAAGCCACTGATATGCCATGGGCCCCTGCAATTGATATATTTTGTGTTGCTAGATGGGAGTCATTCATTAGGAAGATTCAAGTACTGCAGAGCTTGAAATTCTGAGATATTAGCATCTGGAGTTTCAACATAAAATTTTATGCAGGCTTCTAATTTGTTCCACATGTTCTGCCTCTTAGATGCTAGAAGATGAAAAGTGCAAGTCACAGGGTTTAGAATGTGACATACTGTTACATTTCAGTGCCTTGTTTCAAATACAAAAGAACAGTTTTTCTTTCTGAATATAATGAACAAGTTCTACTTCTGCTGCTGCTATTGATGTGATGATGAGCATTTTAAACTCCCAAGCCTGATTCCTCTTCTCTCATACAGACATAGTGATGCCCATCCTACATAGATCACATGGCATTCCTGAGGATTGGCTTAATTTCATGCAATAGCACTTACTGAGCAACTAAAATTCGTCACCCATCTGACCAGTATTTATTCAACAACTCTCTGTCATGCTACAGGTACTTGATGAACTCTGGAGATAAGATAAGCCAGGAAAAACCATCCCATCTTATGGTCCACCAGGAAAAACAGAGAACTAAAATGTATCAGATGTAAATTTAAAATCTCAATATAAGAATGCCAAAAGTAGCAAGGGTACCTACTTTCTGTAAATTGAGTTAAGTTTGCTTCTTAGCCTCCGAAGGATCTGACTGACAGATAAGTCTGTCTTGGATATATTAGGTCAACATTACTTTTTTTTTTCTTTTCCCCTTTCTTTTCTTTGAAAGTTTACATATTGCATATTGTGTCTTGGACATATTAGGGTTCATGCTCTTTCTGCGGGATTTTACAAGGGACCTTGGTTTCAGCTATGCAAGGTCTTGAAGAGCAAACTTACTTTTGCTACACTCAGAGTCCTGACCTACTGAAATTATGAGACAGGGACTTGTGTTATTATGAGCCACTATATTTTTGGTAAGTTGTTACATAGCTGTAAAATTTAAATACACAATTTTCTCCAACCTTTTTGTACTGCATACCTACCTGAATATCTATGCCACAATGGTTCATAAAGTTTTCTTTAGTTTGTACAATACACAAGAAATAGGTATTCCTAGGGCCATCCAAATAGCGAGCAGATTAAATCACCTGCAAGTAGACGTAGGGGCTGGGGGTTCCACCCCCAGACCTGCCCCCAGGGCACACTGAGATAGCAATTGATACTGGACATGGTGGCACACGCCTGTAATCCCAACTCTTAGAAGACTGTAAACAGGTGGATGACTACAAGTCTGCTCTACTAGTGAGATCCTGAACACTCTGTAGACCCTTCCCTAAAATATAAAAAAGAAAGAAAGAAAGAAAAGAGAAAGAAGAGAGAAGAGAAGAGAAGAGAAGAGAAGAGAAGAGAAGAGAAGAGAAGAGAAGAGAAGAGAAGAGAAGAGAAGCTAGAGGCATTCCTGATGACCAGAGAACCAGAGATTGGGATTCAGCCCCTCAGGGGCACATCAAGCTTTCAAATTTTATACTGAGCATAGGCCCCTATTGATGTCAGGGCCCGCCAGCCTCTGTTCATCTTCACACTGGGGGATTTTCTTACCAATGGACCTTAAAGCCATATTTTTTTTTCACATTTTCATTTCTGGGATGCTACCAGAATGACTTGGGATTTCACAAAATACATACAAAAGATAGACTCGTTCCTTTAATATGGCACAAATGGAAGGCAAGAGCCCTCTAGACTACAGGATAGTTGTGCAGAAGTCAATATGAAGGCAAAACACCATTTTCTCTTATTTGTTCTGATTCTGTTGTGGCACTGAAAGTGAAATCCAGGCAAACATCTCCATGTCATCAGTGCTGGGATGTGGATACACAGGGCACATGGGAAAGATAACATAGGGACCGTTTGTATCCCCTGCTGAACTGAAAGGAAACTATTGTGGCAATGGTACTTAAGCGGAGGTCTAAAGAGTCGGGAGGAGACATAGCCAAGCAAACAGAGCATGAGGTGGGGATTGGAGGAGAGAATGTGTGACTGGCTCAAAGACAGTAAAGAACACAGCCCGTTTGAAGAACTAAGTGTGGAAAAGAGCCAAAAAATTAAATAAATAAATAAATCCGGTGTGGGAAAAATAATGCTGAATAGATAAAAACAATGGCCAAGCCAGGAAAGGTTATCCAAGACTGTTAAGGAAATTATATTGTTCTGTACCAGTCAGCTTTTCCTATAATTATTCTATATAATAAACACTTCCCAAATTTGCTGGCTGTATAACATGCATTTAAGTGTTGCTGATGGGCTTATGAAGATGCTATGATTTTTCTGGACTTGGCTGGGATCTACAAAGTTTGATTTCAGGCCAGGCACTGGAACTGCTCCACCTGTCTTCTTGTTCTCCTTGCACCAGCTTCTGCCTGGAGGTGTTTTTCTTTTGGCAGATGGAAGATATGCAAGAGGTAAGCAGGAGTGCTTAGTGTTTCTTCACCTCAACCGGAAATGATGCACTGGCTAAGTTCCAGCCAGATCCCATTGGCTCCAGCAAGTCACATGGCTAAGCGAACATCACAGGAATGGGAGAGGTTATTATGCTCACAGTAGGAAACACTGTAGGTACTATGGAATGGATATGGAGGTCTAATTTATAATTCAGGGGTGAAGTAAAGAAGGATAGCAGTGACCTAGCTTGTCACACTGTTCTGAGGATAATGGAAGGCCATACCTTGGTTCAGGGAAACTAATAAAATGATTAGATTAACAGAACATTATGCCATTATGACCCAGACCTAGATAAAGTCCCTGAGGAGTCTGGGGGTATAGTTCTCCTTTATGATGCTCAGTCAGAGGTGGTCATCTAGGTTCCAAAGCTGGACTGCCTGGAACACAACTCACACAGTCTGTGACCTTTAATCATTATATGTCAACTCGAATGGAATAATAAATTGCTTACCAGATTAGGGGACCATGGTTCTGGATATATCTGTAGATTACTGACATGTAGAGAAAGGCCCACCACAGATGCAAGTGGAACAAACCAGCAGGCTTATAGCCTGGGCAGGATGGAAGGATTTTAGAAAAGAAGGAAAGATTTCTGTTTTAAAAGAGCTTCACTGTTGCCATTGTTCATCCATCCAGTCTTGCACTAGTCACCTCACAGTAAGCTTTCAGGCCGTGGGCACTGGGCTGGTGCTGCATCTTCCATTCCTCTTGTTCTGCAGTTCCTGTTTTCTTGGATTGAACAGTAGCTAGATTGTCCCGCTTTCCCATCTGCTGACAGACATTGTGGACTCTCCTGCTCTGATCTGTAAGCCTACATAACAAATCTCTATGCACAATAATACACGTAATTTCTGTTGATTCTGTTCCTTTAAGGAATCCTAATACACACCCTTCCAAAAATGACTGCCCCATTCTTTAGTCACTGCTCCTAACAGGACTAATATCCTAATGAGCAAGAAAGTGCTATTGAAATTGGAATATTCCTTTAGGCAGTCAACGTATATCATCTTCCATCCTCTCCCACCTCAGGTTACTACTTATGACAAAAATGATATTAAAAAGGTGAAGTCCATATAATCATTAGAAGCAAAAAGAGGCTGACGTAGCAGATCAGATATGAGAAATTCCTGTGAGGAAGTAGTTAGGATCTGATTAGAGAAAAGTAAGTTGGTAGAAGATTGGGAGGCCAGAGAAGGTAAAGATTTGTGGAGCCCAGTGCAAAGTAAAAATGCTAGGATCTGGTTCAAAATTATTAAGAACTTAAAAGTGGCAATAATAGAGAAAGCACAAGCAGGTTCCTATGCAAAAATGCACACTCCTGAAGTCAGCCATTCTTGGTGTGTTTCGGTCCTGCTAGTGGGTATGGTGGCAGGAATGGGTCATTCTTGTGAAGGATTTGTTGTCACATTTGGAGCTAGAGCAGCTGATTGGTTCAGGCTTGTCATTCCAAGGTCCAATACTCTCCAACTGGTTCTCCTAGCTGCATTATTGTTTTGGATTCCTAGAGCTGCATCAGCTATACACTTACCAGGTAGCTTAAAAATATAAATTTATTGACAAAGCTCTGGAGGTTGGAAATCCAAAATTAAGGGCTGATTCCTTTTGAAGGATCTGAGGTGGGAGTCTGCTCCTTTCTCTCTGCCAATACCTAGTGCTGTGCCACAAATCTCGGGTGTTCCTCATCTTATTTTTTTTCTCATTTTCTTTAGTATCCCCGTAATCATCTTCACAGGAGATAGCAAATCTTTTGCATCTTCATGTTCTCCATTCATTCAGGTCTATGTGCCCACATGTCCTCTTTTTATAGAGAATTTGTCATATTGGAATAGTGCTGGGTCCTACTTCACTACAACTAATTCTATCTACAATAATTCTAATTCCAAATAAGATCACATCGTGAAGGTAGATGATGGAGGGTACAGGTAAACTCACAGCAGGTGCATTTGGAGTGACTGAGCTACAGTTCCTAGCAGATTTACTTTCTGTTGCAGCGAAGCTGTCTTGCCATACACCTGACCAGGCACCGCATCACTCCCATGCTTTGCAGCCATTGGCGGTGTATGGCTATAAACAGACACCAGCAAACTGAGGCCATCAAATGCTTGAGGGAAGCCACATGTCAGGAGATTAGGTAGTCATTTTTGAAGAATATTATTTGATTTCCTACTTCATCCAAACAGATGGAATTTTCATACTCCTGTGGCAGTCACTGAATTATTTGTTAACTTAATTACCCAACAGGTGTGGTCATTTCTTGAATTTGTTTACCTCCAGATACTTTATAGAGCTCATAAAAACACTGACTTGATTTGAAAAGGTTACCCAAGATCAGAGTTTGGCAACCTTACCTACATGTTGTGATTGCTGAGTGGCTTTAAAAACAACAATGGTTGGGTCACACTATTATTTGATCTGAGGTACAACCTAGGCATCCAGGTTTTTTCTAAAGCTCTCAGGTGAATACAACGTTCAGCTAAGGTTGAAAACCACTGGCTTGTAACTCCCCTAGAACCCAGCCACCTGTGGAACTGTAATGCATATGGATTGCAGATGGCATGGCGTGGCCTTGTTGGGGGCTGGTTTTGTTTGTTGCTTCCAAATTAAATGCTTCACTATCTCTTCCCTTTAAGTCTGAAACACTATTTGTTGTTTTCTCTCTCTCTCTCTCTCTCTCTCTC
>PVJA010002109.1:98210-112843 GCA_004027025.1 Myocastor coypus
TCTCGCTATGCAGTTGAGGCTGGTCCTGCACTCACTTTTGTAGCCCAGGCTGGTCTCGAACTCGTACCAATCCTCCTGCCTCAGCCTCCCAAGTGCTGGGATTACAGGTGTGAGCCACCACGCCCGGCAGTGACTTCTAAGATTGAATTGAACTGATAGTAGGCTTGCAGGGGAGCCTATTATCATTTTTTGGGGGTAAGATCACTTACAGTTTATTATGTAGCCATCAAAAAGACAAAAATAAACAAAAATCTCTAATTTTTGCCTTTTCTCCTAAATTTTAAGGAACACTAATATGGACCAGAACATCTTTGTCCAAGGATGCATGATGATCTAACTTCTCAGAAGAGAACATTGCTATATAGCTTAATAGTCTTTCTCAAAATGTATACAGCTTAACAGTCTCCCTTCCTCTTCTTCCTTCTACTGTCAGTCTTATCAACTTTGTTACTCCCCTTTCTTTAAATCTTACCATGTTCCTCTTTTTTCCCCCTTGTATTGTCATTGTATTTCTTTCCTTTCTCTTTTTAAGGTTTTTGCATTCACAGATATCATGGTTAAGGTGGAGGATGGGGGTGGGGAAGATTCAGCAGCAACCAAGGCATCATGCTAATCAAATCATGCCATGCATACACCAGAAATCCTCTGGAATATCACAACCAGCTGTGCAGCCTGGATCTCTATTTCCTCATTCAGCTCATAGACTATTTGGCAGTCCCAGGAACACTTGAGGAAGCTGATTACAAAAACATGAGCAATATAAATAGTGAATGATTACAATAAGCTTGTACTTGCCAGGCACACTGCTAAGCATGTTTTCAGGTAGGTAGACGGAGGACCAAAACAGAAGAGATTTTAAGTTCAGATGGCTTTGCTTAAGACTGCTCTTAAAACTGGCTTTATAAGGCAGGCCTACAGAAAGTGGCAGTGGGAGCAGAGAATAGCATATGGACCAGAACATCTTCTAAGGATGCATGTTGATCTCACTTATCACAGTGCTAACACATTGGTGTATAATTCAGTAGAACTCAAAATTTGTTTCTCCCTCTCTCCTCTTTCTTTTGCTGCCAATCCTATCACTTGCTATCTCAAATATAGGCAGATGGCAAGAGAAAAGCAGACAGACAAAAAGGAGAGGGACACCAAGGGACAGAGAGCCAGACACCAAGTTGTAGAGGACCAGTAAGATAGTTTTGTTTTTTTTCTGTAGGACTGGGGTTCAAACTCAGGACCTTACACTTGCCAGGTGACCTAGCACTTTTACACTTGCCAGACAGGCACTTATGCCTTGGAGCTATCTCCCTGGCCCCAGAACCAGTAAGATAGAGTCATACTCCAACAGAATTAGTAACAAGTAAGCCAACTTGCTAGAGTTGCTAAAGAGATACACTTTGTATCAGTGTTCTATACTGGGAAAAGCAGTCTCACATCTGGGCTCCAATTTAGATTACAGGCTTCAGTTGGATAAATTTTAGGTTCACTTTATATTGGATTTGGAAGATACTGTGATCATCGGTTTTATAAAATTCATCTTCGCTTCTATTTCACTGGTATCTTAGGGGAAAAAAATGAAAAAGAAACACAGAGAGAGAGAGACAAAGAAGGGAAAGAGAGAGAAGGCCCAATGAGATCAGAAAAAGAAAACAAAAACAAATAAAAATTACCATTTAAGGATATAAGTTTTAAAGTTCTACTCACATTGGGCTTCATCAAACCGAGACAAAATATTGTGGGTTTTTTGTTTGTTTGTTTGTTTTGGGTTTTTTTTTTTTTTTTTTGGTTTGTTTTTTCATTTGCTTAGTATCTGGTGTCTTTGGAGATACCTCTAAGCTAAACAGTAAATAATCTGGTATTGTGAAAAGTAACTGGAGGTGAGGAAGATGAATGGTGTGCATTTCTAAGATTAGATCCTTAAGGATACTCATACTGGAGAAGTAGATCGCTGGTGGGGTGGGGCAGATGGAACTTGCTAGTGATTGTATTTGGTAGACATAGTACACTGTGATTCTCTAAGGTATTCCTTGCACCCCCAGCAGTTTTTAAATCTCCTAATGCCATACATTTTTTACTTTAAAGATTTAAGAGCTGCCCTTTGTAGTATATTAGCATGAAAAAGGATTAATTAAAGCATCTGTTGACTTCCAAGTGATCTGGAACGTGACCACCTGCTGATTCTATGCCACATTCACTTCACTACGACATAGGGATTTTATTTAATTCAATAAAAGTGTTGTCCTCTAGCAGGTGAATGGATACATGTGGAATATACAGACAACGAAATATTGTTTTGTTTTCTAATTGTATATATTCCAGATTTACAACTTAGTGTTTTGATATATAAACACATATGGAAATGATTTCTGCTTTTACCACACATAATAGAATTTCTATCACTACTAAAACAAATTGAACCCTGAAAAGACATGATACTTAAAAGCATACAGCTAAGTGAAAGAAGCCAGTCTGAAAGGCTGTGCTCTGCATGACTCCAACTATACATTTCTGGGAAAGCAAACTAAGGAGAGTCAAAACATCAGTGGTTGCCAAAGGTTGAAGGGAGAAGCAAATTGATAGGTGGATTACCAGAGATTGGGCAGTGAAACTATTATGTGTGGCATTATAATGGTAGATAAATGCCATTGCACGTTTTTCAATATCTATATAATGTACGTTGTTGAGAGATTCCTAATAACAAACCGTAGACCTGGGGTGGTAATGGTGTGCCAGTGCAGGCTTATCATCTGTAACAAACATTTCATCCTGGGGAAGGATGTTGACAAAGGAAGTGGCTCTGTGATTGAGAGGGGAGAAATGGAAAGGTTCTGGGTCTATTATTCAATTTTCCTGTGAACTTAAAACTGGGCTATAAATCATGTCTACAATTTCTTTTATGTATTAACAATTTAATAATCTCATTGGAAGTATGCATTTGACATGGAAATTCCCTGTTCTGTACCCTCTGGGATCAGGTTCTATATTTTATTCCTTTGGGGTTTTCCGTTCACTCTAAATCTACTTCTAATGAAATAGCCATACATGCCATTTTTTTTAATACTAAAAACAAGAACACTTAGATTCAAATAGGATACTAACAGTTCTCAAGACTGGAAAATTAGTGTATGAGAAAGCCAGACTACCCAAATACAACAGGATCGAATTCTGGGCTATCTCACTGCCTCGCTTCCCCATTCTGAAAGTTTGCTAGAGGAAAAGCAATCATTGATGCAGAGTCTCGTTTGGCTGGTTGGACTGAATACTGCCTATGCTGTGGATCCACCTTTCGGTCAAGAATGATGACCTCAAGATTAGTAAGCAGAAGCTGTGGGGATTCTGATTTCAAAAAGCAGCCACTGCTTTGTAGGGCAGGACTTTCCGGAGTGACATGGGCTGTTAAGGCACAGCGCAGGTCCTAAAAGATGTATTTTGAATGCTTGAGGCATAGTTGATCCCTAGCACAGCAGTTCTCAACCTGTGGGTCTCGACCCTGGCGGGGGTCAAATGACCAAAACACAGTGGTCTCCTAAAGCCACTGGAAAATACATATTTAAATCCATGCTATGCCATGGTGAAATGTTATTTATTGGAATTAGTAACTTGAAGTAGCCACCAAAATTATCTTTTGATTTGGGGTCACCGCAACATGAGGAACTATATTGTGGGGTCATGGCATTAGAAAGGTTGAGAACCACTGTTGTAGGGCAATACATTGTCTTGCAGCTTTGCAAGAAGTTCTAGACTGAAACAAAATGAGAGACTCTCCCTCCTACTTCATCTATTGTTTGAACAGGGATAGAATTCTAATCTGAAAAACATTATTTTAAAATCATTATTTAGAAATCATAAGTTTGAAATCATTGTTGAGAAATTTAAATATAAAGCTGATTTCCAATACTTCATATATAATCTCTGTTTTTCTCTTTTAATACATTTAAAAGTTTTCTCTTTGCCCTCTGCGCTTTTAAACATAATGATGATATGTCTTCATCTGACTTATTTTGTTTTTTGTTGTTCTCAGCACTAGAGTAGGAAGTATATTTTTCAAATTCAATAATGTTTTTCACAACTGAGAAATATTCTTGTAAATTTTCCTTTAAAATTTTCTTTGTAGTTCTTGATCTATTGTTGAGAGTTCTTTTTGGAAAAAAAGAAAAAAAAAAGACAAAAGAAAAAATTGAATCTTTTAATTCCATGTCCAAATTAAGCATATATATGTGTCTGTATGTCTTTGTCATTTGGTTTTGCTTCCTCTCAAATCTTGATTTTTAACCTTAATTTTCATGCTTATTTAATTCTTTTAAAACTTTGTCTATTGGGCCCGGCAGGATGGCTCAGTGGTCTAAAGCGCCTGCTTGGGAAAGCTTGGGCAGCTTCAGGGACTGCGGTTCGATCCCTGGCACCACATGCTGCGCCAGCCCTGCCCTCATGGTGGGCTGAGCTGGCCATAAAAATGAGTGAATAAACAAATAAAGGTTCTGAAACAAGAAAAAAAAAATTAAAAATAAAATAAAATAAAACATTGTTTATGAAATTTTAATTTAAAGGAGCTCCTTTATCCACTCTGACAATTTATTTATGCTACCTTATTTCATGAATTATGATATAATATAATATGAGCTATCACTGTAACTAATATCCATTGAGCAAAGAACTATTTTAAGAACTTTACAAAATCAGCTTATTTAATCCCAAGAGCAACATAGATTCAGGTAAGAGAAAGGTTCACCTAAATTAAAAATAAACTGACAATAGCAGAGGAAACGTATGTGGAACAGATATAAGTGACAGATGCCCACCATAGGGTGACTCATGGTGTCATGTGCCTACCAGTATCCAGGCACTATTGCTAGGCGCAAGGGCTAGGAACAGAGAGAGGGGAATAAGGCACCATCCCTGTGGTATTCAGATCCTGTAATATAGTTGAAAGCTAATGTCATTTGCCACTTGTCAGCCCCTGATGAATTCCTCCCCCAGTGCCTTGTAGCAGCCAGATGCACTGCAGGAAAGGCAGACTAGAGCAGGAGGAGGGAAGCTGGGGGACCTGGGAGTTGTTCCTTCTTCATGAAAAAGTCTGATGGAAAAATTGTCAGCCACCCTCCCACACCCACTGAAAGTCAGTATGATGCTACATCTATCTTAATCACCATCAGAGAGAGCAGCATTTTAATAAGCAGCATTATTCATGAAAACTTTCTTCTCTTTCCCACCTTATTCCATAATAAAAGAGACATGTACTTGGAGTGAACTCCTTACTTGTCTTTGTCTTTCTTTTATATTAAAACCCACTATTTTGCTGTCATGTACCCATCCTCTGGCCATTCTTTGGGGGAATACAGGTGAGCAGCATCTCTCTAGCTGGAGGCAGAAGGGTGTGGCTGGAGATGCCTTGGTCCTTAGAGGCTGGAGATTACTGCACTTGACATTGGCGCTTACAGACATGGAGGTTGTATCTCCCCAGCAGTAGAAATTAAAATTCATTCACTAAAATATCTGCCTATCTAACAAGCATTCACTGGATATTTAATGTGTACTTCATTGATGATACAAACAGTGATAAGATATAATTTCTGTCCCCAGAAGAAATACCTATTGAGTAACTGAACAAATATTTAATAGCTGTAGGAAAAACACAGAACTAAGCGGTTAGAATGTACTGCCTACAATTCACTGAATTGTTACTGAACGCACGTTGTGTTCTTTGTGTACTCCTGTCTCTGACGTTATATCGTGCGTAAAGTACCCTGCCATACATTTCTCCACTTGGCTCAGGAGAGCTGACTCTGCTCATTTCAGTGATGGCAAATGGTGAAGGCTGACTCAATCAAGGAAGCAGCGGTTGCTTCAAAGATGAGTCAGGATTTAAGGCAGTAACATAATCCAGGAATTTTGCTGGGAATGTTTTGTGCAAGGAATTTATGCTGAGTTTGCTTATATGTGTAGTTGTTCTGTCATCACACAGAGAGGGATTCTTTTGGAATAAAACCAACACAAAGTAAAATGGGGTCAAGAAATAGAAAATGGCCATATTGCTCCATTTTCTATTGCCACAACAAAATATCTGAGGCTGCGCCACTTATTTTAAAAAATGCTTGATGTGGCTACAGTTTTGGAGGTTAAAATCCAAACAGTGTGGTCCAGGAATTAGTGGATTTGTCATTTGACTTTGCAATCTTATGGCAGATGGCACCATGGAGAAAGTGTATGCAAGAGACCACATGGTGAGAGAGAATGCCAAACAGCAGCGGGAGGCCATGTTCATTTTTTAATAATATCTTTTGATAGAACTGAGTCAGGGACCCATAGGAATTACCTTAATCCTCTTTAGGGGCAGCGTCTCCAATCAATTCTAGGAGGCTACACCTCTTAACTGCTATACAACCTCTTAAAATCACCACACTGGAGACCAAGCTCCCAACACGTAAAACTGAGGTACAAACCTCATCCAAATCTTAGCAGAAACCAAGCTTTAATGTTATTGTGTGACAGTCTGAAAACAGTTGTACTTGAACTGGGATAATTCAATGTCAGAATCATCTCTGAACTCTCCAGTTATGTCAGTCATTAAATTCTTGCTTTGATTCAAATCCATTTAACATCTGTTGCTAAGCGATGTAAGAACTGAGCCACCATCTAGATGATGCTCTGCAGGCGCTGTAGCATCAGGGCAGGAACATGCGGCAAGCATCTCCAGTTTAAATGATCTTTTTTTTTTTTTTTTTACATTTAAAAAAATATCTTGCAGATTGGAGAGAGAGCATGATGGTCTGAGTGAGGGTGTGGGTTCAATTCCCAGTTCCACTTGCCATGACAGCCCCAGAACCCTGGATGTGCCAAACCAGTCACTGAAACCAGGTGTAGTGGTGGATGTCTGTAATTGCAGAGAAAGGGAGGCTGAGACAGGAGGATCACTTTGAGCCTGAACTGTGCAGTGAGATTCTGTATCAAATAAATATATATTTTCTAAAAAATAAATAATATTTTGGTATGTTTTATATATACATATGGATAATACTTATCATAGAGAATTTGCAAGTGTACATGATATATTTTGCTCCTTTTTTCCCCATTCCTCTCCCCTCCCACCAATTCCTCTTTCTGCTCCCTTATTTACAAAAGCTTTTTTGCCATTTTTTCCTTCTTTTCCTTTTCTTCTTGTATCTTCTTTCTCCCCACTCCATCCCCCCTTTTAAAAATGTGTTTAGTACCGGGTCTACAGGGTTTCACTACACAGATCAGACTTGTAGTGATCCTTTTTGTTTTTCAGTCTCCCAAGCACTGGGATACAGGCACATGCCACCACACCCAGTCTCAGTCACTGTCTCAGCATGCCCAATGGGAAGGCACAGCAGGGCAGTCTGGAATTGAACCCCTGGCCCTGTGTCTACCTAAGCAGGCACTTTAATCCACTGAGCTATCTGGCGAACCCCCCATTTCCTTCTTATTTGAACATTTTTGTTCCATTTCACAATATCTATTATATACTTTGGTCTTACTTATATTTTCAGCATCTTGCACAAGAAAAACTACACAATATTTAAACACACGTGTCTGACTTATTTCACCTATGAGTATGGGCTCAAAGTGCATTCATTTAACTAGAAATGTCAAAGCTTAGCTTCCTTTATGGCTGAGTAGTAGTCCATTATATAAAAAACCCACATCACTTTATCCATTCACCAACTGATGGGCATTTGGGCTGTTTCCTGATTTAGCTGTTATAAATTGTGCCACCATAAATACAGGTTTACATATAGTACTGTGATATGATGTCATAAATTGTTTTGGAAGATACCAAGAAGGGTTATGCTTGTATTAACTGGAGCCTCTAGTTTTAGTTTCTGAGGAGAGGAGAGGAGAGGGGAGGGGAGGGGAGGGGAGGGGAGGGTAACAGAGTGTGGGGGGGCTCCACACTGATTTCCACAGTGGTTGCACAAGTCTACGCTCGGACCAACAGTGGAGACGTGTTCTTTTTCTCCCGTAATCCAATCAGCACTTTCTATTGTTTGATTTTTTTTTTTATAACTGCTATTTTTTTCTGGACTGAGATGGAATATTAGCATTTAGTTAGCATTTCTCAAATGACCAGTGATGCTGAATTTTTTCATATATTTATTTTCCATTTCTACTTCATCTGAGAAATATCTGTTAATTTCAGATGCCCATTGTGAGATTCGATCTTTGTACTGGTTCATATACTGTGTCAACTTGAGAAGTTTAGAAGTTTAATTCAGTGACCCAGCAGAGAGCTAGGATTCTTACTGTGTAAACATCCTCATCCTATGCAAGAAAAGGGCATAGATGTTGTGTGAACTTATAGCCCTACCCCAGGTAGCCTGCTTATAGTATAAAGAGGGGAGAGAGCCTGTCTAGAAGCTACAGCTGCTGCCCTTTCCTTTGCTCTTTGCTATTTTCTGCTGTCATGAACTGCTGCTCTCTGCCATGTACCACTCCGCCTTGAGCCCAAGGCAGAGCCAGCCCCATATAGACTGAAACCTCCACAAACTGTGAGCTAAATAAACATTTCCTTCTATACTTTTGGATGTCTGATATTTTTTCCCAGCAATGAGTGAAAAGTAACTG
The DNA here is from genome assembly GCA_004027025.1 of Myocastor coypus. Lineage (NCBI taxonomy): Eukaryota > Metazoa > Chordata > Mammalia > Rodentia > Myocastoridae > Myocastor > Myocastor coypus. Next base: position 106,788 of record PVJA010002109.1, read on the forward strand.
AGACAACCTAAATTTGAGAGGTCTAACTTTTCTGAATTCTTCATATTTCTAAATATTAATCTTTTGTCTGAGGAGCAGCTGTCAAATTTTTCCCCACCTTATGAGTTATCTCTTCACTCTGTTGGTAGTTTCTTTTGCTGTGCGAAAATTTTAATAAGCGAATATACAGGCTTTTATTCTTTGTAATTTTTTGTGCAATACAAGTTTGTTCATATAGTATTGGCCTATATCAATGTCTTCAAGAGATGCTCAGCAGTCCAAGCACCTGCTTAGATAAGTGCGAGCTCCTGGATTTAATCTCTAGTACCACATGCTGTGTCAGCCCTGCTCCAGGTGTGCCAACCCAACCACCAAGACTGGGAGTGGTGGCACATGCCTGTAATTCCAGCACAAGGGAAGCTGGAACAGGAGGACCACTACAAGTCTGAGCTGTGTAGTGGAACCCTGTACCAAATACATAAAATCTAAAAAAATAGTTCTCACTACTCTACTAGCAGATTTACTATTTCTGTTTTAATATATGGCTCCTTGATCCATTTTGACTTTAGTCTCATGCATGGTGAAAAATGGGTACAAATTTAATCTTTGGCATGTGGAATTTCCAGCACTATTGATTAGAAAGGCTTTGTTCCAGTGAAGATGCTTGTCTCTTTTACTGAAGATAAGGTGGCTGAATACATTTGGAGCTATTTCTGCATCTTCTAATCTATTCCATTGATCCCAAGGTCTATTTTTCTTGACAGCACCATACTGATTTTGTCATGATAGCTTTGTAGTGCAGTTTCAAGTCAAGGATTTTGGTGCCTCCTGCCGTACCTTTGTTACACAGAATTGCCTTTGCTACTCTGATTCTGAATCAATTTTAGGGTTGTTTTCTCTAATTCTGTGAGATATGCTATTGTTATTTGATTGAGATCATATTAAATTTGTACAACTTTGGAACCATGACCACTTTCACTATATTGGTTCTTCCAACCCAAGAACAAGGAATACTTTTAATTTCATGATATCGACTTTAATCACCTATTCAGAGTACTGTAGTTTCAATATAAAAGTCTTTTGCTTCTTTTATTAGGCTAATTCCTAGGTATTTCATTTTTTAGACGCTATTGTGAAAGATGTTCATTAATTTCTCAGTACATTTGTTCTTTGTATACAAGAATGCTACTGAATTTTAGTGTTGGCTTTATCTAGATAGGCTATTGAATTTGGTTATTAAATCTAGCAACCTGTTGGTGGAGCTTTTGGGGTCTTCTATGCAGAGTATCATCTCACCCACAAATAATGGTAATTTAACATGTGCTTTTTCTTTATTTCTTTTATTTTATTCATCTTGGCCAATGTATCCACAACTATATTGAATAGAAGTGAGGACAGTGAATAGCTGTCTTTGTTACTTTTGTCTCATTGCTGAGATAAAATATGTGACACCCAAAATTAAGGACAGAACTTCACTTAGCTCACAGTTTGTGGAGGTTTCAGTCCATAATCAGCTGGTTCCTGGCATGGCACAGGGACAACTGTTCAAGGTGGCAGAAGACAGCCAAGAGAGAAAGATAAGAGAAAAAAAGTGAGGAGCAAGCCTCTTTTCTTCCCTTATGTTGTATGCAAGATATCCTCCCTTGGGGGGGGGTATAGCACTCACACCAACCTCTGTCCTCCTCTTGCACAGGCCTAAAATGATTAAAATATAAGGACCCCACTCCCCCTGCTGAATCACTTAATTTAACTTCTAAACTTCTCAAGTTTACACTGTGAGCAACATCCTAGAGTGTAAGGGCATGTTTTCTGCATCCCAGGATGTAGAACTGTTGAGTTACTTAGTCAAGCTTCTAGACTTCTCAAGTTGACACCATGTAAGAACCATTACAACAGCCAGGCTTTGTTCCGGATTTTAGAGTAAAAGCTTTCAGTTTTTGTCATGTTAGCTATTAGTTTATCATAGATTAATTTTATCTGATTGAGATAAATTTATTCCAATTTTCTTTGTTTTTTTTTTAATCATGAGTTGAACTCTGTCAAATGCTTTCTCTGTATCTATTGAGATGATCGTATTTTTGTCCTTGGTTCTTTTAATATGGCATATTACATTTGTTGGTATGTATATTTTGAACTATCTTTACATCCCTGAGATGAATCAAGGTGTATAATGTTCCTGATGATATGCTGCAATCTTTCTTCCAGTATCTTATTGAATATTTTTGTTTCTATTTTTATTATGGAGATTGGTTGTAGCTTTCTTTCTTAGTTAAATACTTCTCTAGATTTTGCTTTAACACAATGATTGCTTCCAAGAATGAATTTGGGAGTATTGCTTCCCAAATAATGAAGCTTTCAGCTTTATTAAAGAGCTTAACAAGTAACAACATTAGGTTTTCACTAAATTTCTTGTCAAATTCAGTAGTGAATCTGTGAGGGCTTGGGCTTTTCTTTAATGGTAGTTATTAAATTACATCTTCAATTTCATATTGGCTTAATTAGAAGTTGTATATCTTCTTTGTTTTGTATTTGGTACAATGTCTCACTATGCAGCTCCTACTTACGGTGATCCTCTTGTTTTCAGCCTCCCCAGTGCTATGATTACAAGCATGTATCACAATGCTCAGCTTCAGTAGCTGGTTCAGTGTGCCCAGGGGTGGCACACTGGGCTGACACAGCATGTGGTGCTGGGGAAGATCCCCAATTCCTGCTCTTTGCTCAGCTGGTACTTAGGCTGCTGAGCTGCCTTGCCAGCCCTTAGAAGTTGTATATCTTCTTGGTTTAGCTTTGACAGTGCATATGTGTCTAGGAATACATTCCTTTCCTCCACGTTTTCTATCTTTTTACAACACATGTTCTCAAAGTCTTTACTGATGATCATCTGGATTTCTGAAGAATCTGTTGTGCTTTTACATGTTTCATTCCTAATTTCATGAAGCAGAGTCTTTTGTTTCTTTTTTTGATAATGTTGACTAAGTGTTAGCCAATTTTATTTACTCTTTCAAAGAACAAATTCTTTGACTCATTGATTCTTTGAATCATTTCCTTAATCTTCATTGCATTAATTTCTGCTTTGATTTCCATCATTTCATCTCTGGTATGGGCTTCCAACTTGGCCTGCTCTTGTTTTTTTGAGTCTTCATGTTTAACATTAAGGTGTTTATATTTTCTGACATATGTATTCACCACTATGAAGCTCCTTCATAGGACTCCATTCATTATATCCCATAACATCCTGTATATTATATTGGCACTGTTGTTTTAGTGTAGAAACTGTCTAATTACTTCTTTAATTTCATCTGTGACCTACTGGTTATTCCAGAAAGTTTTATTTAATTTCCATGTATTTGCCATATTCTTGTAGTTTGTTTTAATATTTATTTCCCATACCATTGTACTGTAGTCTGGATAATTTCAATTCTTTTGGATTTACTTAGCATATTTTGTGACCTAGTATGTGGGCTATTTTGGAGGCTGTTTTTTTTTTTTGTCTTTTTGAAACAGGGTCTCGCTATGCAGTTCAGGCTGGCCTTGAGCTCATTTTTGTAGCTCAGGCTGGTCTCGAACTTGCACTGATCCTCCTGCCTCAGCCTCCCGAGTGCTGGGATTACAGGCGTGCACCACCATGCCCGGCAGAGGCTGTTTTCTTTTAGAGCTTAAATTTCTCCACTCCAAACTATTCTTAACTTGAGGGTCTGTGTTGAGATGGTTGCCATGATTCTGATGGGCTTTCCATCTAGGTGACTTGTTTCTTTTCTGTGTCTGTTTTCATGTTCTTTCTTTTGTTGAATTTCCGGAATCTCAACAATTAGGTGCTTCGCTGTAGAACATTTTTATCATGTATAATTGGAGTTTTATATGCCCCAATTATTTGTGTATCAAGTTCTTTTTGTGTATTTGAGAAGTTTTCTGCCAATACTTATGTAAAAAAGGTTGTTTATGTCATTTTTCTGTCTCTTGCTTTTTTAATCACCTATAAAAAAATCTTACAAATCTTATGTTATTCTCCTTCATTTCATCTAGCAGCTTTTGAATTCATTTTTTGTGGTCATTTGCTATTTTAAGATATCTTTCTTTTCATGAGTCTAACTGCAATCATGACTTCTATTTCTGATATTCTGTCCTTACATTGGCTTACTTGCCCATATGTACTCTCAATGGACTTTTTAATCTCCTAGATATCTGTTTGAATTTGTTTCATCAATTATATTTCTCTCCTGCTTTGAGCATTCATAGTTTCCATTATTTTTTTAAGTTCCCCTTCTTTTTATCTTTATCTACTGTAGAGTCACTAACCAAGTCTTTTGATGTGATCACTACCTCTGTAGTTTTCTGAGAAATTATTTCTGATTTGATTTTTTTTCTAGAACCTCATTTGTTTGCTTTGTTACTTCCATTATTACTACTTCAAAGAGCCTAGGTAGGTGGTTTTCAAATTATTCCACCTCATTTCTCCCTGGGTTTGTCTTTGGCAAGCTGTCTAGGTTTATATCTTCCTAAAGTACCTTCTCATTTCCATGTTTTTAGTTTAATTCTTATGTGGTTGCTTGTAAATTACCTATAGCAAGGCAAATATCATTGTTGCCAATAGTTAGAATGCTTAGGAAATTACCATTGCTCAAAAATGTCTTCCATGTGTAGCTGGCTTTTGCACTTTGAATCTGTTGCAAGATCCTAACTCTTCAATTCATTGGGGATGAGAAGTTGCTACCTATTTTGGCCTCGACTGTTCTTTAGCATTGACCTATAGTACTGAGACTTAGGCAGTCTCAGTCTTAGCATATCAGGAAGAACACTGAGAAGTTTTTATTCAAGGGGAATCTGCCCATAACACTATAGGTCATGTCATCATAGCATTTAAAGAGTGCTTTGCCCTTCTTATTTACTTTCCAAAGTCTTTTTCTGGATTCCTGCTCTAAGAGGAGAAACAGAAACCCAGGTTTGGATATACCATTCTAACATTCTCACTCTGCCCCTCATTGCAGTTTTTCATCTGAATAGATATTTCTGTTCAGTATCATTGTTCTCATTTGTCAAATGATAACAAGGGGGATCGTCTCATGAGGTTAGTGTGCAAGAAGATACTTTCAAAGTGTCAAAGTGCTAGACATTGTGAACAATTCCAGCAGTAGATAAAATAAGAAAAACAACCAGAATGGTTATGGTACTTCCTTGGTAGTTCTGAAGCAAGAGTCCAAAACTTGAGGACAAAGTATGAGAGAGAATAATTTCTTTAGTGTTGGTCAAGTGGAAATACTTTGGATGAATTACATGGGCCTTACACAATTTCTCTGAACTTGGTATTTTGTGTTTATTGTACAAGGAAGAAACAGATGCTCAAAGAGATAAGTTGAGCAAGATCACATGACAAATAAGAATCAAATCTTAGGTTAAAGCCTAAATCAAATTTTGCTCTAAAGGCTCTATTATGGGGCTGTGTCTGTAAATCTTCCAAAGCTTTATGCTATGATTAAAAAGAGATTTTAGAGGAATCTAAAGTTTGGGATTAGTTCGTTGTCTAGTGCTAGGGTTGGAAATGCGAATGTTATACCTACCCTAGGACAGGTAGTCCACACACAATATAAGGGATAGAAGAGAGGCTTGTTCCTGGCCTTTTACTCTTGTTGCCTTTCCTATCTACTGCAGCTGACCTGAAACATTTGTCCCTCTGCCATGCCACCCTGTCTTTCTTTCTTTCTTTCTTTCTTCCTTTCTTTTTTTGGAACTGAGGATTGAACTCAGGACCCTGTGCTTGCCAGGCAAGTGCTTGTTCTACTGAGTTATTATCTTCCTGGCCTTAAAATTGAGAAGATTTTTTTTGTTTGTTTGTTTTGGCTGGCTCAGGTGGCCCTTATGGGTGAGTGTGGGGATTGAACTGCCATCCCCTGTGCCTAACTGGGATTGCCCATGTAGGTACACTAATCTAGCCAAAAGCCTCCTGCCATCCTGTCTTAAAAACAGCTGATTGCCGGGCGTGGTGGCTCACGCCTGTAATCCCAGCACTTGGGAGGCTGAGGCAGGAGGATTGGTGAGAGTTCGAGACCAGCCTGGGCTACAAAAGTGAGCTCAGGACCAGC
>PVJA010002110.1:0-29025 GCA_004027025.1 Myocastor coypus
TCAGTTTTATTTTCAGAGTCTATTGTTTTCGTTTTGCCTGGGAACTCATAGCTGAGTCCTGAGAGAGTAGAGCAAGTCACTACTGAGCCCTAGAGCAGAGAACAGGGCTGTCTTCTAGGTCCATTTCCAGGTGAGGTTCCCCCGTGGACTGTGTCCTTACTGTGCTCCTTTAGCATCCCCGGGGACAGAGGATTATAAGTGCCTCTCCCAGGAGAAGGCCTTCCTTGGATGCATGGTACACAGGGCAGTGCCTTGTGGATAAAGGACACAGAAAACCAAGGCAGAGCTAAGGCGCCCCGAGCTGTCTGACTGCAAGGAGGGCTCCCTGCTGACACCTTGCCTGACTCTTTGGACCCTGCTAAAGGCAAATACTTTAAAACTGAGTTTGAGTGATGTTCCCTGAAGTTACTGCATAGCCACATGCAGCATCTTGTTCCCTAGTATTGCATTTGACCTCCAAGGATTTGAGTAACTGTAAAGTTAGCCTATTATAATTAAAAATAAATAAGTAACAATAGAAATGGTGAGATGACCTGAGGCTCATCCTTGCATTTTTTTTGCACCACTGAGCTCTTGCTACCCCTTGTTCAATTATTAGTTATCTTACTGGAGGAACAGTAGATCACATCGACTTTCAAAACGCTGAATGCATTAGAAACTTTGACTTTCTGTAGGCCATTGAAATTAAATCCACTTAACTTAATGTAAATTGATGGACTGAAAGCAAGGAATCCCTCAGGAAGAAGCAGAAAGATGGTGATGAGGCTTGTAGCAAGGCTGACCTGAGTAGCTCAAAGAGGGTTTTGGTGAAAAGCTCCAGCCTGACACTGTCACTGAAGAGGTGACTCCTCCACTCCAGAGAGGACTCAATGACTCTGTGCCGATGAAGACCCCAGCCTTGCTTCTCCGGGCCTGCAAGGACTTCCTGACATCCTGGGTCAGCGATTAGTCAGAAGGAATAGAAACTGGAAGAACATTAAAAATGTAATAAAGGTACTAACTTCATTAAAGGTTAAAATCCTGGACTTAGAACCATTTACCTTTACTTGTACTCAAACCAGCAAATACTTAGAACCATTTACCTTTACTTGGACTCAAACCAGCAAATAAGATCCTCAGATGAAGATTCCCCATAAAAGCCTCTCCATACCCAATGCAATCCTGTCTTCAGGGCTTAGGCCTGGACACCCTGTCGCTTTCATCACTAAGTGCTTGCCTGATACTCTGAGCCACTTACACACCCATCCTTCAGCTGTGAGCTGCTACTGATGGTCACTTCCCACTCTTCTCCAGAGACGCCTACCTCTCATGGCTGGGCCAGCCTTGCCCATCCACTGCTGCATGGGTGGTGATGCTGGGAAGTGGGCCTGGCCTGGGCTGGCAGGGGGTTCAAAGAGCAAAGGCTTTGAGCAAACCCTTTACCCCCGGAAGGTAGCGGTGCCCAAATGTGCTTCATCACAGAGAATCTGGCAGACAGAGCCCACTCCTCACATTCTCCATGAATCCTGTGCCTCTAATCCCTCATCAGGATGTTTCCTGGAGCTCTGAAAACCTTAGGTATATGTGTGTATCCGTGGAAAGCAATGGAACTCACCAGAAATGTCACTGATTGGGTGGTGTGTGGAAACTAGATTTGTCTCAAAATGCTTTTGTTTTTGCTGTAAAAGCAGTTTTAGTTATACAAACAGAGCACAGGACTTATTAGACAAGTTTGCTGTGTGATATGGATTATTTATCAAGACACCTGGGATTTCATCAGTCAGCCTAGCGGTCAAACAGGACCAGATCTAGACTCAACAGCCTTGACCAAGGTAATAAGGCAAGGGGGCTCTTTCCAGTGGCTCTTTCAAGTTCAGCTTGGAGAAACATCAGAATGAGTCCTGTAGAACTATGGAGGAGCTTCCTCCGCAGTGTGAAGCCACACAGGGTTGTCAGAAGTGGTTCTGGTGATCTAGAGAGCCACAGGAAAGCACTGGTGACATGGGAGTGAAACTCTGTGAAGGGCTGGTCAAATAGCTCAGCAGATTAAAGCATCTCCAAGCAGGCTTAGGTACTGGGGGTTGGATCCCAGGTCCTGCCATGCTGGCCCTGCCCTCAGGGCACACTAGATGGCAATTGAGACTGGGCGTGATGGAGTGTGCCTGTAATCTCAGCTCTAGGGAGGCTGTAAATAGGCAGATCAATAGGAGTCCGATCTAGTAGTGAGACCCTGAACAGCCTGTAGACCCTTCTCCCCAAAAATAGAAAGCTCTGAGGGTAATATCAGGAAAATTACGTACAGTGTGAATAAAATTGGCACGGTTTTAAGGTGACCAAGTTCATGCAGGTGTGGATGTCAGCATTGCCTATTCTGAGAACATACCTGAGAGAATTGTGGGCTTATCATTCCTAAGGAAGAGACAAAGAAAATAAGACATTGATTTAAGGGCTGCTACCTCTAGGTGGAATACCCCTAGCTATCAAGTAAAGCATATTTGCCATTTCAGTATATATGGGGGAGAGAAGGATGGAAAATTCAATCAGATTAAAGAAAACTAGAAAAGATGTGAATGTTAAATGCATGCTATGATCATTAGCTAAATCAAAGATGATCAAAACAATAACTAAACAGTAAAACAATTAGCCTTAAAAGACAATGTTGGGGTATTTTCAAGGACACTGAACATGATCTGTATGTTCAATTGTAGTGTAATATTAAATGCTAAATGTCCCAAATGTAGGCGTTTAAATGTAGATATTTTTTACTTCCTCACTCCTAAGGGACACATAGAGAAGTATTTAGGTGTGTAATTGCGTTAAGTTTACAGATAATTCTCAAATGTGTCAGCAAAAATGACAAAATTGTGCATACAGAAAGTCAAAAAGGCCAAGTAGCAAAATGCTAAAAGGTGCTGGGTCCACATGAAAACAAGTAATAGATGTTCACTGTGCTGTTCTTGCAACACTTGGTAGCGTTCCCACTTATGGGTATTAAATATTGTGAGGAAATTCAATGGTTGATTTGGAAAAATAACTTTCTAGCTTTTATTTCATCATTTCACACACACACACACACACATGCACACACACACACACACATGCAAACACACAAAACCTTCAAAAGAAGCACCAGCTGGAGCACAGGCCTGTTGGGTGTGTACAGATAGAGAGTGAATTCAGCCGGCAGCTTCCTCATGAAGATGGGAGGTGGAAAACTTTGGAGTGAATCGCAGGTGTTTCTGGCAGCCTCAGAGCTTGCTAATTCCATGCATCTTCCTGGGACGGATGCCTAGAAATATAGCAGACAACGAGGTGGCTGGGCTCAACAATAAAGAAAAGATAGTCACCAAGTTGCATAGTCACATACTAGCAGCAACAGGAGAGAGTACAAAAGGAAAAGCATGAACACAGTGGATCATTTCTAAATGGAGTCGGCGACATCTGCAGCAGAAAGAGAAGCCAGTGCTGCAGTTGCAGTTGTTGGGCAGAGGTCACTGGAGTTTATTGGCCCTCTTGGGACTCCTAGTGTTTCAACTTTCAGGGAAAAAAAATGAGAGCCACTTCAGTTCTTAAATGTAATAGGAAACAGTAATTGTAGGGCCCCAGGCAATAATAGCTCTGAAATGCCATCATCTTCTAGCTCAGCCTGCCCTGAGTATGGGGCTGGCTCAGCTTGTGGTGACGGGGATTGAACTGCGGTCCCTGCGGTTGCCTCAGCTTTCCTAAGCAGGTGCTTTAGACCACTGAGCCATTACACTGGCCCTTTATTTCCTTTTTCAATATGAAAAAGATCTTAGCACTGAGAGAGACCATAAGCTTATTGCCACAGCTTTCTTTTGCATGACCAACAAGCAACTTGGCCTTCCTAGAAGTTTCTAACACAGTTCTTTAATCAACAGAGTCTGGGTAACCACCTCTCCAACACCCTCACAGTGTGACTTAGAATCCAGCCTGCAAAGACACTCAGGTGTCTGCAGTTCAAGTCTGCTTAGGATCAGAAAGCTAGCATAATTCACATGAATATAGGGACCAATTTAATTTCAGAATATCTTATTTGTTCATTAGAGCTGAATAAGCTGCTACTTGCTTAAACTAAATAAATAGATAAGATGATAAAATAATAAGTTAATATGTCCTATGTTTAGGGCCAGCCAGACAGCTCAGCAGACTAATGCTCTTGTTTAGTCAGAGCACAGTGGTCAGGGTTCGATCGCCAGTGTGCTGTGCCAGCTGCACCCTCAGGGTTCACTGAGATGGTGACTGAGACTGGTTGGTGGCATACCCATGGATTCCCAGTATTTAGGAGGCTGAAAACTGGAGAATCAGTATGAGTCTGATCTACGTAGTGAGATTCTGTAGACCCTATAGATGCTAAATACAAAAAAAGAAAACCTGTATAAGTATGTCCTGTGCTTCAAAATGAAAGAAAGCAGCCAGCTGTGTTGGAAATCAAGGACTTAAGGGTTAAACAATGAAGTGACTGCAAGCAGAAAAGACAGGAAGCATAGCAAGGGCAAAGTCATGCACTTATATACACAGGATGAATTAGATAATATTATTAGGGACCTCCAAAATGTTTTCAACACTGACGATAGCAATGTGTAACAGTAAAAATATGCTTGGAATGCCTGTCATTCTGGTATTTTAGATGTGTGCTGCTTCTAATGTAATTTCAGCTACTGCTTTATTCTCTCTCAAGAAAACAAAAAATGGTATTAAATGAGAGTAAGAGACTAGGAAAAGGCCTAGGATCAGCTGGCTACAATTTTGTATATGCTTAGATTTCTAAATGTGTAAAAATCTGTGACTACATTTATCATATTCTATAGAGATTTATTAGAATATCAATGATTGAGAGAAAATACCAATTCCAAGTCAAGTCTAAGATGTTTGATATTCAGAAAGACAGTGATGTCATGCTCAAGTAACTATGTTACAGGCTAATAGTATCACTAAGGGTTTTTTTTTCTGGTAGATTAAGAATATAAGTTTACAGACCAAAAATTAGAGAAAAAGAAGGACTACAAGGATAGCCCCTATTTTGGCCCTAGCCAAGGTCAGTGAGGACTTAGGACATAAGAGAATCTATACTACAACATCGTGTAACTCAGTGGTTTCCCAAATTTTCTGTTCAAGGAGATAATGGGGCTTCAGAGGAAAGGGATTGAAGATATACAGTGTACCTAAGGAGAGTCACCTAGAGAGAAAACATTCTCTCAGGTTTTCACAGAGAGCAAACTGGTCAAGCAATGGCCGTGACTCATTCAGATGGCTGACACTGACAACAGTTGTACAAAGCACTGTACATGGTTCCAAAGTAAATCCTGAGGGGATTTGACTGACCGTGAGAGATATAAAAGTTACATGTTTTGCTATACAGGTCATGCTTAAACTTGTCCTTAATCACCCAGCAGAAAAGTTTATCCAGAAGGCATGAAATGAAAAGCTAGATTAGAATGCTGAGCTGTAAAAGGCTTAAATCAACAGATTCTGACATTGCCAGTTTTACCAAAAACCCACTGCAGTTATCGAACATTGCCTTATGTATACAACTACTTTATCTTAGTTCAATGAGAAGAAATTTGGTTGTACCAATAATGATTTGAAACATTATAACGTCTATACTCTGTGTTCTGTATAACTAATAGGAGGAAAACAATATGCATTGTATCAAATATTGAAAAGTACTACTAATGTGTTTCAAAACTTTCACATCATTATATATCATTATTTCTTATTAAATGTAATAAAAATTACAAAAAAGAAAGAAAGTAGCCAATAGCAGAATAACTTCCTGATCATCCAGCAGCCTGAATCTTACCATCCCTGACTTTTTTTTTACTTCTAGACAGGTTGGGAATGCTTGTTGTGATCCAGAGGTGTTCAAAAACTTCTCAGGGACTTGGCCTTTGGCTCTGATTATGCTTCAACAGCCTGTTAATGAGGTCAGGGAATATGAATTCAATCTGTGATGCTTAATATTCTGCTTCATAGGTCTCTTGGTGTGCCTGCATTTCCAAGGGTCTCGCTAGCAGAAACGAGATTTCCATTTCAGACCAAGTCTGCTGACCTAAGGATGAGCCTTGCACACGGCTGGCCTAGCCTTTATCATGTATGTCGGCAGTTAGCCAATACAAAGCTTGCTTTGCTTCCTTCTGCACTCCTCGCTTTGTAGCAGAAGAGAAAGAGCAACATGTATTTGTGTGATTGGAGAGTTTTGGAGGAGTAGCTCATCGCATCCCTTGTGAAGCTTCTTTTGGATCAGGTTGGTTCAAAGAATACTTTCTTGATGGTGTTCACGTGCCCTTTGCCCATTTGTTTGTAGGCCCTGGGGCTAGGTTAGGAGGCAGGAACTGAAGTCCACCCAGCACTAGAGATGCAGAGAGCTGTGTCAGCCTCAGAGCTGCAGCAGTAGCTTTTAGATCAGCAGCCATGAAGATCGCATTTCCATTTCTGTTTCTGATTTGCACATATATCTTTGGTTTTAAATTTGTTCTAAACTCAGGAGGAAAAGAGGAGAATTTTGACCTTCTGAGGCCCTTGTAAATGAACAGCAGGGGCTATTACTGGTTCTTCTTGTCTCTCTAGCACTCTGAACAAATCCTAATAATTGGTGGGGCTGTTGGAGTTAAAAGCATTGGTAGTGGAGTTTGAGGTGACATCACCAGCGGAGAAAGCCTCCTGCTCATTACTTCGGTGTTTCTTTAGATTTAAACTGGCTGAAATGACTGCATAGCTTTCTAAACAGAGAAAAGAAATATCATGGTGCAAAAGTGGAGCCGTCCCCATTGTTCATTCAAGGTGTAACTCGGGTCAGGAGACATCATGACAGCTGTTTGAATGTGGGTATTGCCACTGTACGCCCCCCCCCCCAAATGGGAAGCCTCAGGTAGAAGGGCTTTCAGGAGGCACTGCCCATGTATTCACATCCAGCATTGTAGAACTTCCATGGGTAGTTCCTGGCAATATCTTCCCTCTGTTCTTTTCCATTTGTTTTGAGACAGGATCTGCTTGTAGAGGGCAGTGGCTTCTCTTTGATAGAGGCAAATAGAACACTAATGTGTCTTTCAGTCTGACAGGCAGCCTCTAGGAGGCTACCTGTAATCCTTCTTGTAGGTAGCCACACCTTGGCATCTGGGCCCTTTGAAACTGGAATGGCACCTAAGACCCAGTTCTATAAAGACTGTGCCTGTTACCTTGAGTACCTCCCTGAGATGCTGTCCTGAGAGATGCCCATGGCCTTGTTATGAGTTATCCCCATGGAAAGACCCACTGACAATTGTGCAAGACCTGCTTACCACGATACAAGGTTGCTGGAGGCAGACACTGCCCCTGCCTCCAACTGAAGCACGAGGTCATGGTCCCAGCTGGTAGCTTGATAACAGCAGTGTGAGAAAAGCTGTATTCACTGTATTAATGGCCAGTGCTGCGATAAGAAAATACCACACCATGGGTGCCATATTTAAACAACACAAAATTATTTTTGCATTATTCTGGAACCTGGAGGGTCAAGAGGAAGGGCTTCTGAGCACTGGCTTCTTCCTTGGTCTTGTTGGCAGCAGGACAGCAGCTCTCTGGCTGCCTCTGCTTGTGGTTGTGCCTCTGGGTGCACGAGCTTCTAGTGTCTCTTCCTCTTCTTGGAGGATGAGAGTCCTGGGTGGAAGTTGCAAAGTCTTGTTCTTATTCTTCATTTCTTAGTCCTACTCCAAATACATTCAAGTTCTGAGGTTCTGGCAGTTCAACTTTCTTAGTTTTTTTGTTTGTTTGATTGTTTTGTTTTATGTACTTGGTACAGCGTCTCACTATGTATCTCAGACTCATAATGATCTTCCTTTTTTCAGCCTTCCCAGAGCTGGGATTATAGGCATGTGCCACCACATCCGGAATTGGTGGCTGGTTCAGGCTGCTCTGGGGCAGAGCCAGTGCAGCACGTGGTGCTAGTGACTGAACCGGTCTTTGAGCTTGCTTCAGCAGGTGCTCAGTCTGCTGAGCTGTTTCACCAGCCCTAGAGCCTTAACTTCAGCATACAGATTTTTATACTTTTAAAACGTTTTATTACATGTTGGGACAGACAGATGGCTCAGTAGACAAAAGAGCCTGCTTAGGCAAGCTGAGGCAAGCGCAGGGACTGAGGTTTCATTCCCCGCACCATGTGCTGAACTAACCCTGCCCTCAGGGTGTGCTGAGCTGGCCAGAGACCAGCCAGATGGTGCAGGTCTGTAATCCCAGCCCTGGGGAGAATGAAAACAGGAGGATCGCTACAAGTCTCAGCTGCATAGTGAGACCCTGTAACAACCAAATACGTTAGAAAATAATTTCTCTTTACATTTTCAAGTTGATTTCTTTTTCTTGCTATACTTTCTCAGCACATAGGACTTACATTCTCTGTGGAAAATCATTATTGGCATACAGCACACACCTTAATTTTGGAGTGATGAAAGTCAGATTATAACAGAGATTGTATTGTTCTGAGGTCTAGATGTAGAAAAAGTTTGAGATAAAAAAATGCTCACTATTTTAAGTTGAAAATTTTGATGTGTGTTGTGCAACAACCACTAACTTGTAAAGTTGGTGGCATTTATATTTGATGAAACAGAGAAGCCTTCTAATGAGCTGCTGGTGCCTTCCCTCATGGGCATTAAGGCAGGCACTTCCTACTTCTCCTCTGATGAGGGTGATTCCATTCCATCCATGCACAGCTCTTGGACAGGTGACGTCCGATGTTAATCTTCACCCTTTGATAGCTTTGTGGCAATTAAAGAGACCACAGGGCAGATTATTGAATTCAATCTCTTTGAAAAGTTAGGGATTAGACCTCATTACAGGGTATCTATAGCACTGGCCTTTTCACATTTAACTGATAGTTACGATTATGATTCACCTAAATTTATTATTATTATTACTATCATTATGATTATTATTATACGTATTTAGTACAGGGTATACAGTGTCTCACTACACAGGTAGAATTCATAGCAATCCTTCTGTTTTCAGCCTCCCAAGCCCTGAGATTACAGGTGTGCACCGCCATGCCCAGTCTCAATCACAGTTTTAGCATGTCCTGGGGGTGGGGCCGGCACAGCACACCAGGGATCAAACCCCATCCCTGTACCTGAGCCAGCACTTCCTTATTAACCAAATCACTGATACTCAGAAAAAAATATATAGAACATTACAAGATACAATTTCTTCAGTGAATGACTTACATTGATGATGTATTTACTGTATTGCAATGTAAACATCCTAAAATTCTAAAACCTATTATCTGTGTGTCTCCTTACTCCTTGTGCAGAATTTTGCATAATGTGAATTTGTTCATAATTTTTTAGTATTTGTTCTTTTCTCTCCCTACTAGCATGAGTGCTATATTGGGAAGGAGTTTTTCATATTGGGTTACATTTAATCTTGTACACAGGTACAAAACAAATTTTTAGCAAATTCAAACTATCAGCTTGGCTTTGGCTTAGCTTCACTTTGCTCTCCACAGTGAGAACTGTAGAGGATTTATACCTGCAGGTCAACTTGGTACACCTAGACGAATTGACCTAGCATGGTGCGGGTGTGTGAGACCCACCTAAGGATTGCTGCCTGCAGCATAGGAGACAGAACTGGAAAAGCCGTTGGAGGCACTGGAAGCTGCTGGGCTCCTGGGCTGTTCTGCTGGAGGACCTTGTTGTGCTGGCTTTCCTGAGGAACCTGGCTATTCTTGTCAGAGGAGGAGCTCAAGGCCTTGTTGGTGAAAATGGCTACAGTTCATTTGGGGTCTTCATCTTGAGCATCACTTCCTGGCTCTGGAGTGGAAGATGGCACACTGCTCAGCCTCGTGGAGAAGCTTTGCTGTGTTGGCTTTCCAGATAGGAACCCAGCTTTTCTCATCGCTGGAGGACACTGGAACCTCACTGCTGTGCAGGATGGCTGTGGAACTTTTGGGGGAGCTCTGCTGCTTATTTGAATGTTGCTGCCTGGCTCCAGCGCAGATACCTCAGCCTGCTAGCTCAGGTCCTTTATCCTGCTGGCATGGGTGTTCTAGCTTCCAGCACTGACCTCTGGGCTTTCCCAGTGCAGATCTGTGAAGTGGACATGCATTAGATCCTGAGATCTGGGCCTCGAATTGATCTCCTGATAAGCATTGTTATGGATTCTAGGTTTTCAGCTGGACTTATGCAGGATATTAAGATCTAGGCCCTTGGCTGGTTGGCTGGATTCTTTGTGTGTGTGTGTGTGTGGGGGGGGTCTCACTATGCAGCTCTGACTTATAGTGATCCTCCTGTTTCCTGCCTCCCAAAATGCTGGGATTACAGGGGCATGCCACCCACCCCAGACCCTTGACTGGGTTCTTCTGTTCTTAGTGTGTGGACAGATTTCCTGTACTCTTTGTATGTGATTCTTTGGATGATTCATTATAAAATAATCTTATAAAATGTGTCCTGTATTGTATTGCTCCCTTGCAAAAACCACAAACCACAGCAATTCATTCAATGTGCCTTCTCACTTTTCTTTCTTTAAACATAGGTCATACAACCAATGTGCCAGACATTTTCTCATCCTGGATACCAAAATGCAGTCCCCAAATATGCATATACAAAAGGAACAGCAATCTAATTTTAACAAATTCAGAAAAAATCAAAGATACTATATTTATATCCCTATATGTGTATGATCTGCATATGTATTATTTTTATATCTATCTACACATATTTTGTTCACACACATATATGTTATCTATATGTTTGTGTATGTACAAGAGATGGTAAGAAAAAATTATAGTTAATGTTCAAATAAACATTTAATGCAATAAAAGTCACTGCCATTAGTCTTCCTCAAGGCATTCCTTCTTGCTTCAAACACTACCATCACATCATTTTTGACACTTTCCAAAGCCATTCAGAAGTCATATTTTTAGTCTTTAAGAGGTGTGGCAGAAGAGAATTCTAAGTGTCATCTGGAAAGAAGCTTTGTGCATTGGATCTCACAGTGTGTACCTTCAGGTCCCTTCCCAGACTCAATGTGACCACAAAGGGTAAATGTTTTGAATCAATTCCAGACACTCAGGCAGGCAGGACAGTGTCACTAAAGCCTGTCATAAAAGAGAACACTGGACTTTCTTCATATGGTGGCAAGAGCAGTGGGCAAGACCCAGGGGAGGTAAGGAGGAGTGTTCTGGGGGAGATGAAGGTGGCACTGTGTCCGTGTTATAATAAGTCTTTCATTGTTTCTGCTATGCTGCACATGTACATATTCATCTGCCCTTCCCAGTTTGTGGGTTCTTGCTGCTTGTTTCTTTCCAGACAGTCTCTGCAAACATTTGAAGGACAACAGAAGACTGGGGGGTCTGTACCTCGGCAGCCTGAGCTCATAGAGCAACGTTTCTGGTGAAAATGGGGGGAGGAGGCCATTGTGGGGATGCTGTGAGCTGAAAATACATGTATTGATGACCCACCACAGTATGTACCTCTTGAACCAGTGGATTACAATGTAAAACAACAGCAGCATTTGCCTAAATTGTATGTTTTCATAGTATTTGTATAAACCAGTATTCAACAAAAACTTGCTGTCTATTGTCAAAACACCTTCAAACTTTCACTGTGTTTTTCTGTGTCTCTGTTTCTTTTTTGCTTGAAGCTTGTAACAGTGCATTTAAATGATTCTTGGTGCTGTGAGAATCGCTGAGTGGTGGGGAAAAGCAAAAGGCAGGAGCCCTAGAAGTCAGCGTGGTGCAGAAAACATCGCACAGCCCCGCTGACTCGATTTTTATGAGAAAAAACGTTTTATTCAGCTCTGTTCCGTTCAAAATTAAAATTTTGTACACTCATATCCCACGAAGAAAATAGATTCTCATTCTATATTGAGAAAGTAGAGGCAATGGGAAAAGCAACAGGGTTTGGATTAATACGAGATGACAACTTGACCAAACTGGAGGTGGCAGACCTGCTGGCTCAGGGCACAGTGGCAGTGACAGGCAATTAGAGAACAGAGCTGGGCAGTGCAGGGGAGGCCTCCTCTGCAGCTCGCACAGCATGGCAGGGACGAGTCAGCACCAATGCACGGCTTCTAAAATGCAGTCAGGGCCGGGCGTGGTGGCTCACGCCTGTAATCCCAGCACTCGGGAGGCTGAGGCAGGAGGATTGGTGCGAGTTCGAGACCAGCCTGGGCTACAAAAGTGAGCTCAAGGCCAGCCTGAACTGAATAGTGAGACCCTGTCTCAAAAAGACAAAAAAATAAAAAATAAAAAATAAATAAGTAAAATGCAGTCAGGCCAGGAGGATGGGGAGAGAAGGAGAGAGGGAGAGAACAGGTGTGGAGCCTGGGAAATCCCACTTGGAAGGAAATTGAGAACACTCCGCCCATCCCTCAACAAAATAGGAAGAATGAGGTTAATCACATTAGTTAATAAGAAATGTAGTTTATTTTGTCTGTTTTGTAATGTCTTTGGTTGTTCCTGGTTCTCATTATGTAGCTCAGACTTGCAGCGAACTTCCTGCTTTCCACCTTCGCAGCGCTGGGATTACAGGTGCACTACTCTCCGTAGCCAGCTGGGTCCGCCCTAGGGGTGGGGCTGCCGTGGCATGTGGCACCAGGGATAGCACCATGGTTCAGCTATCTCGCTGGCCCTGGCAAGAGATTTAAATATTTCCATTGACATCATAAAAATTCAAGCACCTTTTAGACATCATCATTGCTCTCTTAAACATGCGAGGATTAGGAATTTTTCTTAACTTTTGCTTTTGACCTTTCAATATATATAAGATAGAAAATATGTGTATATAAAACAATTTGCTTTGATAATACGTCTAGTTAACTGCTGCACTGCTATATTTCTACAGACAGCAATATGCGGTACTGAAACCAGTGTAATCTCTTCTATAAATTTAACTCTTTAGCAAGCAAATGTTATTTCTGTATAACATAATCTGGTCCACAACATCTGAGGTAGAGGTCTGAGCTATGTGTTCATTACCATAAAGTAGTGGATGATGTCAAACACAAGTTGCTTAGTAGCTATTTTCCAACCAACTCACATTTTTACCTATTGATATAGACATGTATCGATGTATTGTATACGCTCAAAAGGCAACTTAATGTGATATATTTAAATGATTGTAAAGTAATTTTTTTTAAAAAGTATGCATGTATAAATGTATGTATGTGTATTTGGTACTGGGTCTCATTATGCAGCTTGGCCTCATACCGATCCTCCTGTCTGAACCTTCCCAGCACTGGGATTAAAGGCACACATCACTGTGGGAGTCCCTTCCTGGTTCTTGTCTCAGCCTAAGAAATCTAAACTTACAATCCTAAAACCACATTATTGGAGTTCCACCAAGTTAATTCCAATCTACCACTCCCAGTGCAACTCAAAGACACTAAGGCATATATATATATATATATATATATATATATATATATATATATATATATATATATATATATATAATTGGAGTCAAGAGGCCCTAAGTCCAGCCCTGAAGATGGCTTTCCGGAACCAAGAGAGCGACCCAAGGCTGCACTTGGGTTTTATTCATTGGAGAAGGGGGAGTGGCTTGTGAAAGGGAATTGTGGGAAGAAGGTCAGCAATGAAGGGAATTGTGGGCAGAAGGTGAGCACTGTGAGCTAGGCTAGGTAGGAGGCCTGCATTCACCTCTGCCATATTCAGAGATATGCAGAGGAAGTAATTTGGATTATGCTATTGAGATAGTATCTAATATTTTGGGGGTCTGGTGTTTCAGCTCCGATGTGTAATCTTTCAAGCTCCAGGAAGTCATAGCCTCTATCTGGAGGCTTGATTCCAGCTGACACCATGGAGTGTTGGTTCTTCATCCTGTTGTCAGGGAAATACGCGTGCCATCTTCAAAAATTACCTCCAGCACCTCGGCTGGAGGTAATACACACTACTTAAGGCCAATTGAGAGGATAATGAGAAGTCCTAGCCAGCTCTGTACATTTCAATACAAGGGAATAGGGTCAGGCTCAGTCAAAATGGAGACAGTCGCTTTTCTTTCAAGGAGAGCTGCTCAGACAGTCCTGCACATATCACCATACCTGGCTTCGGTGGCCCTCACAACTCACCAGGGTCGGCCCACATGTAGTGCCAGGGATTGAGCCCATGTCCTTGCACTTGCTAGGCAGTGCTTAGACTGCTCTGCTTCTCTGGATAATCTTTATAAATATTGTTAACATGTTAAGATTTGAATTAGGGATGGAAAACAGAAGCTGCAGCTAAAACTTAAAGATGGCATTATTGAGGTATTATATGATCACCTGAACTGAAATATGAAGAATAATAATCCTCAAATCACAAGCTCAAATCTGCTGTGCACATAAAGTGGGAGACAAAAAATGCTAAGATATTAATGTGGTAGTTTGGATGTATTGGAACCAGTCCACCAGTCCACATCACCATTTTGAGTTAAAGATTTTGAAGCAACTGTTTTTGAGCATTTATTTGTTCAGACATGAAGTGTAATGAAATGAAAGCATAGAACATTTACTCAAATCTGCAAAAATGAAACTGGGTAAAACATATTTAAATAAATCTGGTTAAATTTATTTCTCTACATGTGCATTATGAGATTACAGAATTCAGAATTTTCAACTCAGTTTATGAATTATACACTTTAAAAACCCATTTTATTTCTCCACAGTTGCTTTTATATTTTTAATTAAAAGTTACTATTTAGAAATTTCACCATTTATCTCATTACCAGACTGGATTCTCTATCACTTATAAGTGTTTCCAATGGCTAATGCCTTACTTCGAGACGAAAAAATTCAGGCATTTTTCAAGCTAGTGAAAATAACATGCCTCAATTTTTCAGTAAAATTTAAAAAGTGAAGATCCAAAGACATTTCTCTGAATCATGATGATGACATTAGTATAAAAAGCTTCAGAAAGTTTTAATACACATTTTGATGGAGACATTTCTATTAAACAAAAGTGCTGAGTTTCTGTTATGCTCTAGGAATGACTGGCCTGAAAGATGAGACAGAAGATAAAAACTGGCATGGGCCTCTGCGCCCCTGGAGCTCACATCTTAGTCAAGGAAACGAAACCTGAAGCTCAAGGCTGGTAAGATAGGGAAATAGATGTAGTACCACGGAAATGGATGTGAGATTGAGGGAAATATCCCTAGAAAATCCAGTTTATTTCCACGAGTATGTTGGCTTGGGTGATTTAGTATAACCACTCTCTAGAAAACAACCGAAATGCTATGTGAAATACAAACATATGTTCTTAAAGACTTGGAAAGCAGGGTGCAACTGACAGAAGTTATGTGAAAGAATTTAGAGCCTGGGAATAGAGAGTGATAAACAGGGCATGAGTCGCTTTGTCTCAGTGGCTCTGCCAAGCCAGGATGATGTTGGCCCTTACTGCAGACTGCTTTTCATATTATGAGGAGCACCTGGAGCTCTCATGTCTTGGCTACATTCAAGGCTGAGTCTTCGGGTAACCTTCTGCCACTAACTCAGAAAAGCAAAGGAGACTTTGCTATGTAAAAAAGAAAAAGCTATAAGAGCTAGCTAGAAGGTAGGAGTTTTATTTTCATTCTTTTTCAAAAAAGAAACTTTTATGTGACAATAGAAAATGATTCTAATCACCTTGGTGACTCAGTCTGTATATATGCCACATCTTGATTATTTTTCCCACTCTTTCTCCCCTTCCCCAGCATCTTTACCCATACTCATCTCAAGCAATCTTCCTGGTTCCTGTCATCTCTATTCTGCTTTGCTTCTTAAATTGTTTTTATTCTGGTTTCCTTATGTAAGAGAAATCATGTGATTAAGCCTCGGTATCCAACTTATTTCACTTGGTACTGTAGTCTCACGGTCCATCCATTTCTTACGAACGACTCAATTTTATGCATGTTTCTGGCCACACGCCACATTTTCTTTGTGTATGAATATGTGCGTGAGCATTTAGGACACTCCATAATCTAGTTCTCATGAATTGAGCTTCTATAAACTTGAATAACATGATTACTGTAAGTTTCTCAGAAAGATATCTAGACGAGGTATCACTAACTCAAACAGAATTCCAGTATTCGATTTATCAAGAAGCTACAGAGATTTCAGTAGTGGTTTTACTAGTTTATGTTCCCACCAGCAATGTATAAAGTCCCTTTCTCCCTCCAACCTCATCAGCATTTGTTGATTTTGAAGCCCTTGGTGGTAGCCACCATCACTGGAATATGTAGAATATTTGTATTTTGATTAGCATTCCCCAAAGATGCTTTCCTACTCATTTTTTCTCATTGATGAGACAAAATACCCACTCCCCAAAGTGAGAGGAGGAGACCATTATTTTGATGCAGAGTTTATAGAGCCTTCTATTCATTGTTGGCTGGCTGCAAGGCAGGGTGTCATGGCAGAGAGGGGAGTCACAGAGGAGAAACAGTGTTGGGCAGCCAGAATATGGCAAAAGTGTCAAGCAGAAGGGACAGCACCGACCCTCTTTCTGTCCCTTATGTTGCACTCATGGTACATGGCCTGAGAGCATGCAGTTCTCACACCCACCTGGATCTTCCCATTATCCCCACCCAGAATTGTCCCAAACCAGTCAGTGGACTAATGTATTCATCACAAAATCTTGATCGTAGCATTGCATCTGTCTCAGTTGTTTTTACTCCTTGTAGGGACAAAACAGCAACATCCAAAATGAAGGAAGGAAAAGTTTATTTAGCTCACAGTTTGTGGAACTTTCAGTCCATACTCCGCTAGATTCAAGGCAAACAACAGTAGTTCATGGAGGTATTAAACAACGTCTGTGGCATCCATCAAGACTCTCTCTTCCTGCTATGCTGACTGTGAAGATCAGAGGTCCTCCGAAGTGCTGTGGATGTGAAGAGAAGTGGCACAGCTGCATAGTGGCATGACAAGGACGAAGGACTTCTCCAAGGAAGCAGAGGGCACAGAGGTCTCCCTCCCTTTACATATCTTTCTTTTGTCCTGAGTCACTTTGGAGCGTGTCCTGCCCACCCAGCCAAGCTTCTGAATCCAGCCAAGCTTGCGACATCTCAAGTTGACACAACATGTCAACTAGTACAGCATTCTTAATCCTAGCATCACAAACTCTAGATCCATCCCCTATGCAAAGCCCATCTATGATGGCAGGAGGCTTCAGGAGATCATTGAGACACGGGCCATAGCACAGGCTCGACATACTTAGGTGTCTGGTAATCATTTATGTTTCTTCTTTCACATTGTCTAGGTGTTTCAAAAATTTACTTTTTGCTTGGATGTCTTCTTGAAAGAGTCTCACTTTTTGAAAGGCATATTCATACACATAACTGACTAAGCAAATCAGCCATTAGTAATTATTTTAAAAATTCAAACTTAAGTTGATGTAAGGAAATTTCATATATGGTAATAGGGTAAAATTCAGTAAAGCAGTTTTAAGGTTGTTGTATTATTCTTCCCATTAAGGATTTAAGAGCTATAGGAAAAGCCATTTAAGATAAAACTTAAGCAAAAATATATTGACAGAAATCAGACCAAAGACTAATTTTTTCCAGAGCGCCTATTATGAGACAGGCTCTAGTATTTCCCAAGCATTGTTATGCTGTCTTTAAAATCACTCTCTGAGACAGAGTTTCCTAAGGGAATATAACTGGCTAGTTAGTTACTCAATATCTTTAAAACTCATTTTTGTAAGTGATAAAATCAGTCTCCTAAAAAATCTATTGAGTATAATGTGAAGATTAAAGAGGATGATATGTCTTCGTACATTATAACTGTTTAACACAAAGGAGGTTTCCTAAATGTTTCAGATTTTAGTGTTATTGATTATCACCCATTATATCAGAGTATCTCTACATTTATACTTTGTGTGTGTGTGTGTGTGTGTGTATGTGTGTGTGTGTGTGTGTGTGTGTGTGCATGTGCGTCTTGTCTGTGCGGCTGTGTACGTGAAAAGTAGTTACATTTTGCTTATTTCTTGGGGAGCTTAAGTGTCTTGCCGTTAGGAAGCTCCCTAACCTCTTCATAGCCAGGCATAATAGTTGCTGGCAATGCACTGTGTTGTACAGTCCTTTCTGTTTCTTTTCTTTTCTTTTTTTAAGAGTAGAAAAGCTTATTAGAAAAAACAATGGGAAATAGGAATGGGTAGGAATAGGAATAGGGGAGTAGGAATGGCTCCTAAGAGACAGGAGTCCTGACTGGGTTGCTAGTGAGCTCACTTCTCAAAGGAAGTTTAATAGACCAAAATAATGAGGTGGGAACAACGTGGGACCAAATTATGATTCACCATCAAGATTGCAAGTATAGCTGCTCCTTTGGTAATACTAATCTGATGGTAGCGAGCATAAATGGATGACACCGTTAATCAGCACTCTGAGTCTCCTCTTTAGTCTTTAATGGTCTTAGTCTTAACCTTAGCAGATGGGAGAGGAGGGCCCACTCCTACTGTGATCTTGGGAAATCTCCAGAGGGTGACGCCTATAAGTGCAAGCCCCCATCCATCCCTGAGGGACCTGTGTAAAACTGTCTCCAGCCATTGTGACTTTAATCCTCAATTGTGCTTCTGACCACATGACCTCATGAATTTTCTTCTTTTGCTCTGACTCCCTGGATGGCCTGTCCCTGTCCGACTGTTAAATTATGTAGAAATATGGAGATGTCTTTTGTTTCTTTTTTTTTTTTCAGTTCAACATTTAAAATATATTAAACTTCCAGTCAAAAATAGTTGGAACAAATATATACAACCTCATTTTAGTAGCTCTGATTTTTCTTAGGGGTAGGGTTGACTAATGCTAGAACAACTCGATTCCAGATCTCAGACATAAACTCTGTTACAACCAGGATATGATATAATTCTTTTTAAATGAAATAAAGGTACTTTTGGTTATCGATTTCTGATTTAATGTAAACTAAGTGACTAATGTTAATTCAGGGTGAGGAGGTCTTGTCCTCTCATATCATTCGTCAATAAAATATAGTTTAATTTTTCATGGGCATGTGAGCCAAGGCTCCACATTCCTCTGGAGAGGTGCTGATTGAAGTCATGGGTTAAATCCCAGGAAAGCAAGCTTACTTAGTGATAGCATAGCCTTTTATTTTCCATGTTGAGAAGCCTTGATTTTTGATATCAGAGGTCTTTTGAAAAAAATAAGATATGGAGACGTGAAATGCAGTCCTTTTTTTTTTTTTTTTTTTTTTTTTTTTTAATTAAGCCGAGCATTTCATGTAGTTAGCGGGACAAATGTTTAGCATGAGTCAATTATTCAGCATCGCACTCCTGTTCTATTGCGCCTTCTCCTGCCCCACTCACTACCCGCAGCTGCTCTCCTGCTGGCCATCTTTCCTACCTCTGGATGCAGATAACAGTTGGTATGGTGGCTGATTTATCGCCAGATCATATAGATCCCTTTCAAGTTTTGCCTTGATACTACAAATATCCGTTCTCTTAAGTTTCTTTCTTCCTCTGGTCTTTGGAAGTGAGACTCCTTAAAGTTGAGGTATTTTGAGCTATTCTCCTCTGGGTCTGGTGGGGTGACTTTTTTTTGGTCTTTTTGAGATAGGGTCTCACTATTCAGTTCAAGGTGGCCTTGAGCTCACTTTTGCAGCCTAGGTTGGTCTCAAACTCATGTCAATCCTCTTGCCTTAGCTTTCCAAGTGCTGGGACTACAGGTGTGTGCTACCATGCCTGGATGGTGGGGTGACTTGCTCAGAACATTGTTCTAGACCTTCTTCTCCTCTATATTTATAAATTCTCTGTCATGATAACCCAATACAGTCAAGTAGATGAACTTGATTGTATTGGAAAATACCCAAAAGATTAGTAAAATACACTTCTGGCTGCATCTTCACAAGTGAAGTGGTATAATTTTCATGTTGGCCCGAAAAGTGTGGGATGAGGAGTGATGGTCCACTGCTGTAAGCTTAACCAAGTGGTGGCATCAGTTGTGGGCATGACTTCCTTGCTTGCGGGTGCGAATATATCTCCTAGTACCTGCTATGTAGAGTTACTGATTCTGTTAATGGTCTTTTATCTATCCCCCTGCATGAGTCCCACCAATTTGCTTTTATCTGAGAAGGGTAGCAATGCACCTTGTCTGTCTTATCTAGTGGTATACTCACTCCAGCCTTGTCCTGCAGTGATGATCAAGGACCTGGAAGGAAGATTACTGGAAAACTTATGATAAAGATATATGAAGTAAAGTTATATGGACAGCCCTCTCCCTTAAATGGGTTAAGAGTATGAAGATAGTTACATCCATCACAAATGCTATCTAAAGTGTGACCTCAGTAAGAAGGAGCATTCAGCAATCAAGTGGATGGGATGATCTATACTCTGGATAGCAGTCATTCTCTCTCCTCATCCACCCCTGTTGCTGTCCAGTGGGCTTGTGAACATAGTGCTCATGGTGACAGGGATGGAGGCTTTGCATGGATCCCATAGCACAACCATCTTCCACGCTTCTGCACCTGCCCACTGCTGAGTACTCCATCTGCTGGCAACAGAGAGGAACAGAATCCCTGTTGTGGTCTCATTCTCTGGGGCAAACTTTGCGTAATGCATGACCTCACTACTTTGAGGTATTGGACTTGTCTTTGCTGCAGTGAATGGTTTTATGAAAACTCTCAGTTAGGAAATTACAGAATGCCTCAAGTATGATCCCAGCACCCCACACAGCAATGCTTCTGGATGAGGAGTGCACATCGTGGTGAGAGGAGAACAACAATGAGAACAGGCAGAAAGAATGTGCTTGGATCACCATGTCCCCATCACCCAGAAGCAAGGCAGTTGATAAAAAGGCGTTATGGCCCTTTGAATACTGAGTCAAAACATTGGTTAGGTGGCAATGACTTGCAGGGCTTGTGTGAAGTTCCCTGGGTGTATGTGCCTGGAATCAGTGTCCCTCTTTCTCCCATAGGCAGGGGTCATGAGTCCAGGATTTCAGGGATAGAAACTGGAATGTTATAACTCACTACTACTACTACTAGTTTCCCATCAACCAAATTTTTACTTCCTATTCCACAGTTTTAACATCTGCTGACCTAGAAGTCTTGGCTCCAGAGAGGGGAAGGCTTCCTTCAGTGGTTCTTTTGAACTGGAAGCTAAGACTGTGCTGGCCAGTTTTGACTCTCCATGACTTGGAGTCTACAAGCTTAAAAGTGAGCTATATTATTTCTGGAGTGGCTTTTACAGACGACTATGGGGAGATTGAAGCAGGAAATATAAAATAAAGTACATCCAGAGTGCAGTATATCTCATTTTCAAGTATAATCATGCCTGTAATTAAGGTCAGTGGGGAATAAAACAGCCAAGTCCAGGTAGATTGACAAATAATTTAGAAACTTCAGGGATAAAAGGATAAATTACCCCTCCTTGTGAAGGACCATGACCTTCTCAAATGCTTTTTGAAGGCCAAGAAAATACAGAATGTGTTATAGAAAGCAATGGTAAATACCAGTTATGATCACACAACCAGTTGTAGAAATGAGGATTATAATAATTTCAAGTACCTCTTTCTGGAATTTAAACATATTTATGCATATATATATATATGTATATATGTATACATATATATATGTATATATATATATATATATACATACATACACATCAAACAAATATGCTTTTGTTTTATTCTTGTGTATTGTCATGCTATGTAATATAACACTGATTACTTAGTATTAGAAATTAAATACTGTTAAATCTATACTATAATTCATAAATTATAGCATGTTAAGAAATGACCAAGCATCGTCCCCCTAAAAATTACTTGGCTTTCTCTTTGGGGAAAGAGATAACTGTGTGTCCCTGTACACAAAGGCAGTTGTCTCACCTGAAGCACACTTTGGAACTTGCCATGGTGTTTGAAGATGATGAAGAGATGTGCCTGCTGCTCACTTTAGTGTAAGGGAGATTGTAAGTGTTACAACGATTGAGCTTGTGGGATTGTTAAGTGCCTTCTTAGTTTGTCTGTGGGGAGTCTTTGGACATGATTAGGATGTTGCTGAACAACCCAAGCTCAAAGAACCAGCCCTGGTTGGGGCAGGACATCTATTGGTCTTGTGTCCCAAGTGGAATGAAGAGGCAGGAAAGAAGAAGTTGGCTATAGATTTTTGGAAGCGATTCTACACGAGTGGGTGGATCTTTTGCTACTACTGCTGCCTGTGGACATCAGGCACCCTAATACCTAGGGATACCAAATTCTCTGGTCCTCCTATACAGGTGGGTACCACTGCTCCTCCAGGGATCTCCACTGTTTCTTTGGGACAGATTCATTGATGCCTCTTGCTCTGTGGCCTAACCAGCTATTGCACTGTGCAGCTCTAAGGTATGTGGGCAGACATTGCAGCCTTTAAGCTTCTGATCCTATAAACCTATCTAGTAATTTCCCTTGCATAATTTTCAATTCTTTCCCTCCAGGGAACTTTAGCTAATAAGTACTTCTTATGCAATCACTGCCTTCAAGTAAACACATATGAAATATGCAACTTGAACACAAGCTTCAAATAACTGCGTTTGAAATATATACTACTGGGATAGTAGCTTTGAGTTATAGAACCAGAGTTCACTTTTATCTTTAAAATTTCCAATTTTCTAGATCCTTATAATAAAGTAATTTAAAGCAGCTCTGTTCCCTAATACATAGGGACAGGTCCAGCCACTTACCAACATCATTGCCTACTGTAAACATGACTTCCTTATAATCCAGCACATCTAATCCACTTCTAAATCCCTTTCAATTATATAAAACATGCATTTTTTTTGTGAAGATGGGGGCAAGAGCAGACAAAATGTGAACCTGATGATTTATAATTATCTTGGTTAGGTCTGCTTTAAACTTTCTCTCTTGAGGCTCTCCTGATTACCTTGCATGTAGGCTTCTGAGCTAACGAAGAAGGCAGGAAACCTTGGCCACATCCCATGGTTTCAGGTCTCTGCCATTCTCTGCTGTGGATCTGTCCTTCGGAGTCACAGTTCCTGAGGCCTGGTTCATTACACACAGCATTGGAAAATATACACTGGAGCTATGCCTTATTTCATGGATGAAAAATTCTTTACCCTTTCTTGTCTCTTCCCTCACATGGCTAGCGTAATTTCAGTTGCAATAGAATTCTTCAGGTCTGTTCTTTGCCTTGGGTGGAGCAATGTGCAGAACTCTAGAAACCCAAGCCTGTTGCTAGCAACCCATGCCTTAGTGAGTGGACTGACGTCCCACAGCCCATCCCACAGCCTTGTGACTCCTCCTTCCCTCGCCAGAGGGGGACAACTGCATTCAGGCGCAGCCCTTTCACTGGGAGTTTACCCCTCCTGGAACTCCCTGAAGTGGGAAGAACTTCTGTTCACTCTCTCCCCTTTGCTTCCAGCATCTTCTCTTCTTTGA
Organism: Myocastor coypus; assembly: GCA_004027025.1. Classification (NCBI taxonomy): domain Eukaryota; kingdom Metazoa; phylum Chordata; class Mammalia; order Rodentia; family Myocastoridae; genus Myocastor; species Myocastor coypus. The sequence continues at coordinate 23,313 of PVJA010002110.1, forward strand.
GTCTGCATGCCTGGGAGCACTGCTGGCATAAAGCTGCCATACTCAATGTTATCAGTTTTCTCCTCAGAACACAGACATCTGTTCCACACCTGTTCTGTGGGGCTGCTGCTGGGATGTGAAGTTTTGCTTTTCTGACTCCATTGAGAAGTGAGAGCAACAGTAGGTTTGAAGATGGGCGGGGGAGGAATTCTGTCCCTTCACTCACTGTTCTCTCCATGTATGTCCCAACAAGAGTTTTACCTCAGGGAGTTAATTTCAGCCCCATTTCTTCAGCAAGCTTCACACTGCCTTTAAAAGGCACTAATGCCGGGCGTGGTGGCTCACGCCTGTAATCCCAGCACTTGGGAGGCTGAGGCAGGAGGATCGTTGTGAGTTCGAGACCAGCCTGGGCTACAAAAGTGAGCTCAAAGCCAGCCTGAGCTACACAGTGAGACCCTGTCTCAAAAAGACAAAAAAAAAAAAATAAAAAATAAAAGGCACTAATGCCACATAACGTTGCTCTTTCCTCAGGGAGTGTGAACTTTATAGCTTTGGGGTCCTTTTCTCAAGGCTCTACATTGGTAATGCCAATTTCCTCTTTTCTCCCCCAAGTACCAATGCTGGTATCTGCTTATTGCAGTTAACAGCTCCCTGTTTTATTTCTGCCCCAACCCCTGTGTGACCAACTTGCCATGGGACTTCAACTGTTGAAACAACCTCTGTGCTCTCCCTTCTCCTGACTGGACTCCAATTGATTCAATAAAGCTGCATAGCATAGAAAGCCATGGTTCCAAGTTGTCCATGCCAAAATCTCCAAGAACTACTAACCAGTGCCAGGGAAGATAAATGAAGACTGTAGATACAGTTTCCCTTGTCGGTCAGCTGACTATGACGTAGGGATTGTCTAGGGCTGAAGACTATTGCAAGAGGCCCTTAAAAGTGAAACAGGAGGACAGAGGAAAGCAGAAGAAACAAGAGGCAGATGCAACTCCAGCAGAGTAGCACTCAGAGACGCACATCTCTGTGGGAGGTGGAAGGACACCGTTAGCCTCTGGCAGACTCTGGAAAGCTGGGAAAGACGAGGTGGTAATTTCCCCCCAGAGCTCCATCGGGAAACACCACCCCACTGTCACCATGATTTTAGCTGTGTACAATCTATTGGCTTGATAAGAATGCACATGCTTGAGCACATGTCTACAACACATCTGTCATGGAGCACATATATTTAGGGGCAAGAACCGCAACCACCTACAAAATGAGTTTGCTCATTTGCTTCCAAGTGTAGTCTATTTCCTACACTGCTGTCCTCCTCCTGTCCTGCCCAAGACCCTGTGACTCAGCTGGACCTGTATCTCTCTGTTATTCATTCCTGTTCCCATTTAATTAATTGCTAATCCAGCTGAATTTTTCTCTATGTAACTATTAATTCTTTTGATTATTTCCACCTTCAGTGCCACTTTTGTCACACAGGTTAAAGTGACCTTTATCGTGTTTAAAGCAATAGTCATTGAGTGTAATCATGTTTTTGCCTGCCCAGAGACCTTCTGCCACTTTCTACTCTCTTTTCTTCTAAAACAGCTTCTACTCACCCATTACGTCCCAAGTTATAAATTTTGTTTCCGCGAAGGCTTTCTTGATCTAAAACTGACTAAGGTACTTTATCACATGTTTCTATGGTGTCCCTTAAATCCTTTTTAGTTAATACAATTACATTGCCATTTTGTTGTAGTATTATTTTGAGTTTTGTAAGGGTATTCATTACATTGATATCTGTTAATATTTATCATGTCAGACAAGAAGGAGGCATTTATTCATAGTTTTGAATGGATAAAAAAGAATGAGTGCATATAGAATGAAACAACTATTAAAACAGCAATGATCTTCTTATCATTGATTATATTAAAAGGCAATGTGTCCTTTTCCCTATGTGATGTCTAAAAACATTACATATATAATTGAGTCTGTAGTAACTAAACAAACACGGAACTTCAATTCTTGCTTAATTGGCAATAGTTCCTTATTTTAAATCGCAGAGGTGCAGGAAAGATACTGGACCAAATCTTAAAGATTATACTGTCAATAAAACAAGTTACAACTGAAAATATTACATGGATTCACAATGAAATGACAACTTGGGATTGTAGAAATGAAGAAAACAGACTTATTAAATAAACAATTTTAGTAATCATAAAGTTTAGACTGCACAACAATTGTGTCTAATTTTGTACAACAGAAATTGACTGTGAGTGCCTGAAGGGGGAATTATGAGATCTAAGCACCCATAGGATAATTCTGCTTGAGAAACATGAGGGGGAGCAGCCCTGCCCTGCCCCAGAAATATGGCTTGGAAGTCCACCCTCATTTTCCTCGCTGGAGGTGCAGGACTCAAATCTCGGCCCATTTCTTAGCTGCTTCCGTTTTGTTCCCCCACCTCTGCACCAAAGGGGGAAATGTTCACACTAGCCCATAGTATGTAGAGGTTTCAGCTCTTAGCCAGCTGCTTCCAGGACATGACACCATGGCAAAAGGGCACAGCACAGGAGAAACAGTACCTGGCATTGCAGGCAGGAGCCAGAGAGTCTTCTTTCTTCTTTCCCGTTTTATGCCTTTCAGGCTGCAAGCCTACTGGTCAGTGCCACCCTGTCCTGTGTTTTGTATCCTTTTCTTCTGTTTAGGGAACTGGTGGATCCAGTATTGTATTTAATCTCTCTCATTTTAGGAAAGGTTCTACAGGGTGTTAAGGGTCTCACTACTAGATCGGACTTGCAGTGTGGTGATCCACCTGTTTACAGCCTACCAAGAGCTGGGATTACAAGGGCAAACCACCACACCCAGTCTCAATCGCCATCTCAGCATGCCTCAGGGGACAGGGCAGATCAAGAAGGCCCAGAAATTGAACCCTGGGTTCTGTGCTTGCTTATAGGCACTTTAATCTGCAGAGCTATTTGGCCTGCCCTGTTTTGTTTAATCTCAAAATACTAACAAATTACATTAGCTTAGATTCTACATATTTTCAGATAATCTGAGATATTAATATTCAGGAGATGATAATTCCAAGGAAGCACATTTAAAGAACTGAAGTAATAATTTTCAATTTTCAAATTTTGAATTTCTTGCATAGAATTTTTTTTTTATTGTCCTGAAGGATGTTAGAAATAATTATGTATTTTAAAATAAAGTTCAAGAGACCAGCCAGATACTTCTGCAGATGAAAGCACCTGTGTAGGTTGACCTGAGGGGCTGGGATTCGATCTGGTGGTCCTGCACCTGGGGCACACTGAGAAGGGGATGGAGACTAGGCATAGTGAAGTATGTCTGTAAACCCAGCATTTGGTAGGCTATGGACAGGAGGATCATTATGAGTCTGACTTACGTAGTGAGACCCTGTGGATCCTGTACTAAATATATTTAAAAAATTAAAACATAAAAATAAAAAGGATGAAGTTCAAATAGAATATATGTTTTGGTCAAGAATAATGGTCATAGGGCGTGGTGGTGTTTGCCTGTAATCCCAGCACTTGGGAGGTACAAGCAGGAGGATCACTATGAGTTGGTAGTGAGACCCTGTAAAAAACAAAACAAAACAACAATAACAAAAAACAAAGAAAAAGATAAAAAAGAATAATGATTGTATTTAGTATTTTCATCTTCTTAAAGATGAAAATCTTTAAGTACCTGCTTAGGCTGAGCACATTGCCCAGGGTTTGATTTCCCGCAGGCCATGCAGGGCCTGCCCCCACTCACTGAAAAGGCAATGGAGGGTGGGCATGTTGGCACACACCTAGAATCCCAAAGCTTAGGAGGCTGAAAACAGGAGAATCACTACAAGTCTGATATATGTAGTGAGACCCTGTAGACCCTACCCTAAATACATGAAAAAATTAAAAAAATAAAAATGATGAGAGTAAAAAAATTACCTATGTATTTTCATAACTATGTTTTTACTTTATAATCTGACTATGGATATCAGATTTAAAGTCAAATTTTTGTAATGCTGAACATAATTGATTTTGCAAATGACTCCATGTTAATGTAATGTTTTCTTCTCATCCTTTATTACTATTTCACAACACAATATTCTGAACCACTCATTTATTCTACGTTAGACATACATAATTAAATAAGACTTACACGTTACCAATTACCAAAACAGTTAATGTTCAAACAATGCATACCTTCTTTAAGCATGATATCAGAACTACAGTTGATTTATAAAAAAATAACATAATTTTATCATTACTAGTAGAATTTTTTGTGTGTAGAGACAATATAAATGCTCTTTCTACTTTCAAATGAGCATATATCCATTGATGAACTTTTAAAATAAAATTAGGAATGTATAAAGTAATATTCCTTAATATAAGGCTCTGTGTGTCTGGCCATTTTGGTGAACACACTTATCTTTCTATGAGAGCAGCTATGCAAACATTGGGCTGGGGAGATGGCCCAGCAGCATGTGTGCCTGCCTGGGAGTGCAAGGTCCTGGCAAGTGCAACGTCCCTGGTACCAAAAAATTAAAAAAAAGTTATGCAAACATCATCTGATTTATCTTAAAATTATGCAGCTGACACTTTAATTTATGTTTAACTTTGAATAAGTTACAGTGCTTCTATTATTAATCTCTCATCTTATTGGTATGTTTATAGAAATCAGTGCGTGTGTTTTCTTATTTGTTCTCACTGGAAGGTACTGTTAGAATATATTATCTCCAGTATTTTCCACACAGTCATCCTCATATTTTAAGTCTTTATATCATTTGAGAAAAATGATTTTCAGTTCTAATAATGAAATAAACAGATAGAAAAATTAGAAAGCAATTTCCGATTTGCAAATGTCATAATGAAGCTTGTTAGAATATCACAAAATGTGAAGCTAATGATAAAATAATATGTGTTATTTTGACAGGTATTCAAATTGCATAAATTGATTGCAGTTTAGCCAACTAATTACTTCAAATTTTCTTGCAACACAGGTAATGAAAGTTAATTCCCATAAATATATTGGGTGTGAACTGGATCCTCAAGAAAGGTCTGCAGTACAAACCAAGTGCAGATGTGGAAGCTGCATGGCTTTGTAACAGGGCACCCACTTGGAGAATGACCGATGTCTGCAGTCCCAGGAGTGAAATCAGTGCTCATTGGCCTCTGACTGAGTCACTTCCAAAAAATGACCTCAGATGGTACAAGAGTTACAGACCTCATACCACAATGATGCATCTATTCCTATGAGTATGACAACATAATTCACAATAGTTAACTCTTTGAAACAGTGTCTGCGTCCATCAACAAATGAATGGCCAAGAAGTGTTATTTGTACACAATGAAGTACTACTCTCCCATAAAGAAGGATGAACTTGAGTCGCTTGTAGCAAAATAGGTGAATTTCATATATGCATACATATAATGTGTTGCATATATTATGAAATAGATGATATAACGAGAAAAAAGAAAGAAATTTTAATTTCGCATGGATGATGTATCTAAAAGTGTACCTTTCAGTGCAGCTGCCTTACAAGGTTTCTATGTCTTTTGGCCTATTAGTTTCATTTTCAGTTTGTATATAAGATAATTTAGTTTTTAATGTCTTATAAATAAATGGTTATGATGAGGGAAAAATCAAAGGAAGTTGGATTGAAAGGTAAGAAGACAATTAAAATTTATTTTATGTATGTATGAGTTCCTGCTAGTGGTGTAATCCTTAGGCACTGCAAGCATATACTAATAAAATTTTAAAA